>BMAO01013582.1:0-27983 GCA_019973975.1 Trichonephila clavata
AGTTTTCCAGAGAATCTGTCCAGAAATAATATTTGACAGTTAAAATTATTCAGGTGTCGTATTGAGGCTGAATTGAGAGCGATACAAAGCACCACACGAGGCCAGGGCCTAGTTGATCTATGTCTTAAAACGTCCTTGTTGAACATTTGTAAAAATATTAAAACAGATTATTATAGAAGCAATTTTTGAACACATATTTTATAATGCGTACATTTACTGCCAAATATTTTGCTTTACATCTTCGGGGATCATTTTAAGTAGTCTCAGGACCCTTAACATATACCCGTGCACTCGAAAAAAAACATCCTTCTTCAAACCAATGTAACTTAGCAATAAAACAAAACACACATTTGAAATTTTTAACACATGATAATCATACATATTTACATTATTTCTCAAATTCTCTGAGAATTTGAGAAACATTAAAAAAATTATAAAGAAATATAAATTGGACAATTTTTCAAAAATATAAAAAGCAGTCTTACACCGCGCAGGATTCTGAAGTACAAAATTGATCAAAATTTACAAAATTAATTTTACTTGGTATAAAAATGTTCACTTTCGAAATTATACTAACTTTTAAGAAATTTAAAGAAAAAAAATATATTTTTAAATGCAATTAAATGAAAATTTTAAGAAAAAAATTAATTAAATTCAAATTAAAAAATTCTATTAAATTTTCTTTTGAAAATTGTTGTATAAGTTATGAAGAGCCTTATTTGGAACACGTGTATGAAATTTTAAATTAATATCATAAATAGTTTCTGAGAAATCCTGCGCGCAAGCTAAAATTTGTTGTTTTGAGAAAATGAAGTTAAAGATAAGAAAAGATAGGGTTTTTGTTTATGTTTCACCAGTTATTTCTCAATAACATGAAAGTTTTTACAGTATCAACAATATTTCGGTATCAAAATGCTGAGATATGTTGTGGCTTTAACATATATATATATTTTCCAAAAATTGAAAAATTTGCAATTTAAGAGTCCTTATACCCTTTAATTACATAAAATATAAATTTATAAATAACACTTTGATCTCTTACTTGTCGGCAAAGTAGGACAATAATGTCGCCGAAATTATGTTACCAACTACAAAAATCGACTTGGACATCGAAATAAGCCATTCTTTTTCACAAACCAAATTCCACTGAAAAAGAATTTTTTTTTACTTCTTATATACTGCACACATACAGAACTATAAATGATATTTATTTTCCAATACCGAAACAAATTTCTTTATAAAAACATTTTCTCTACAACATATATTCACTATTTTCACTTACTTCGGTAACAACAGTAGAAGCGTAAAATGAATGGTCATATTCCCATGAATCACAAGTTTCTATTTCCTTGTTCGTCACATTATTATTTTCAATTTCTCCTTTGTAAATATTAGACTGATTGAAGAATTTGTACCTGTTGATCAAGCAGCAAAACTTTAGGTGGTTTTTAAGAATTACTGTACGAAAAAAAGAACAAAAATGTGTGTGTGTGGTTTCTCTCTCTCTCTCTCTCATAAGCATTACTTTATAATATTTCTGCTCCTGAGACTACAAAATACTTTACAAATTTCAAAAATATCGAAACAATTATTTTTTTTGTGGCTCATATGATTAAGAAGCTTATCGCCTAATTTTAGATCTGCTAACAAATTATTTTTTAAGATATTTGAAACTTTCTGAGCTTAGGTTTTTGTTTGTTTCATTTTATTGCCTTTTTCCGCTTTAAAATTGAAATAACTAAAAATATTTTTGTGAGCACCATTAACTCTTTTAGTATGAAATGATTATTAAGGTATCCGACTACCCTAAAATTGTGAATTTTGCCAAGAATTGACAAATTGTTTTCATGATTTTATTTTATATGTCATCTTATTAGCCTTATAAAAATACCAAGTTTATTATTTTCCATTCACAAGAACAAAAACTACACGTGTTTTAGTAAAAGCAGAATCCATTACTTTAAGCAAGATGTCATACATTAAAACGCGTTTTACTCGAAATGTGTTTTTTTTTTTCATTTTGAAAGTGCTCAAACGGGTCCAGTGATTGCTAAGAAAGTTTTGAAAATAATTAACTGAAATTGTTTTTTTATGTTCTGTATAATAGTAGAAGTGTTTTAATCTTCAGATTTATCAATCACTGTTTTATTACAAAATTTACAGTCCCTTATGTGAATATAACTGTTTTTTTAAGCAATTTCCTATTATAACTAAAATAAAGTGCTCTAGTTTTTGTAAAAATTAAACTATCTCTTATCCAGAAAGCCATTTAAAAATGATTAACATAGCAACACATCAGAATTGAAAAATTGAAAATTTGTTCATAAACTTTTGGTACAGAATGGGCCACGTTTATGCTATTTTTGGAAAACTTTTACCCATTTTAGTAATAGTAATATCTTTTTCTCTTCTTAATTTTAACATATTTTTCTTAAAATGTACTAAACAAATGTAAAAAATAACAAAAAAATCCCCATATTTCCACTTTTTTAAAAAAAAGTTCCCGCAAGTAGTCGGATACCTTAAATTCGATTTTCGTTAATTTCTGCTTGATTATGTTTTGAGTTATTTGAGTTCTCATAGATACTTAATTAAAATAGATTTCAAAGCCTATTTTTGTTTAAAAAATGGTTTATACAACTTAGAAGCTTTATCATAAATTTTTTCCTGTGGAGAAAATGCCATGGCCAAAACGTGCTATGAGAAATAATACACTTTGTCACAAAAAATTTATGCACCCAAAAAAAATCTAACTGCTATCTCTAAACTTGGCAATAATGTGATTTGGTAAGGGATATGCAAATGATTACAATTTCGACGCCAATGGGACAAGGGTAAGCTCGCTATGCGCATATGAGATGCGCAGCTGGGAGACTTTAAAAGCAGGATTACTCGTGCCTCAGAGTTATTCAGGATTGTGACTAGAGATGCTTCGGAGACGTAACTGGTGACAGTACCACCAATTCTAGGACTTTGAGAGAGTTCATATAGCATCATATAGCAGACCTCAGAGAAGCAGGTTGGTCGAACAGACGTATCGGCCACCACCTCGGTCGGAGTGATATGATGGTTACTCGGTGTTGGCAACAATGGATTCCAGAAAGTATAATCCATTGTCACTCAGGGTCACTGCGTCCCAGGAACACAAATGAGCACGATGATCGCGAAATCATAAGAGTGGCCACATCCTCACCAACAACGTCTTTAGAATCGGTTAGACACCATTTACTACCTTGCAAGGCATCCGGTGATATCAAAGGAAACCAATCGGAGACAACTGTCCGACGCAGGTACAAAGAGCCGCCTACCATAAGACGACTACCACTGACCCCACATCATAAGCAGTGTCCACTAGATTTTTACCGACCTTCGACAGCTGGAGGGTTTGGAAATCATCCGAGGAGTATCTTATTTTTTTAATTTTTAATTCTTCGATGTGGCGATATCTGTACCATTTTTCACTATAATAAATGCACATCATCCTTACTGAATATGTACTTGGTTTCTCATTTCTTTAATCGTTGTCTGTTCTTAATTATTCCAAAAAACGTAACTGTTTCGTAGCAATTGTCAAGAAGTGTAAATGCTGGCGTACCACAATCCAATTTTTTTTCCTGGAAATGTATTTGAAGCTTCACGCAAAAAGCTATACATTTCTGCAAAGGATTAAATAACTAATATTTAACCATTTGTAAAAAAATACTTGTTGTCTATGATAGCCTGTCGTCTTCCTAGCATGGGTTCCCTCTACCGTAATATCCGGCGTATAACGCGCACTTATAACACAAAAGTTAAGATCGAAATTTAAAGGTGTGCATTTTACGAATTTATCCACTTCCATCCCCTCAAAAATTGACATATTGGTAGAGTAGTGCAGAGTGCCGCTGAGAATTCTACCCTAGATTGTCAACCCCTGCTCTAAACAATAGCTTTAAAAATAAAAAAAGAGATGAGCACAGGAACAATTAGACTTCTACACATATCGCAATGCTGTTTATTTAAAAGAAACGACATTCCTTCTGAACTTAAGGGGTTGTAGTTCTAAGGTATACTATTTTTTCAAAAGCTTGGAATAGTACCTCGAATAAATGAATTCAAAACATAGAGTATTGCACACGTACATTTCAGGTTTCTTCGTAAAAAGGGGGTACGCGCAATGGCGTAGCTAGGTATTCAAAAGCCCTAGTGCAAAAACAAAATGAGGGCCCTATCTTGGTTGGGTTTTATCAAGTAAAAAGGTAAAAATATATGAATATTTTAAACATACACAAAGCTACATTAACATCAACTTTTTATCGTGCTCTACAGAACATAGGAAAACAACGTTTCATTCACCTATATGTATGTGTGTGAGTTTTCTTGTGTAAGCTTTAGTGCTCGCCCATGTTCGATTTGACATGGGACCTCCTTGCGACAGACCTCTTCCTGAACAGCTGTGAAGACAGTGGCGTAACGTACACTCCCACAAGTCAAAAATAAGAGATTACTTTAAAAAATTATAAATTTATTTAATAGAATCTAAAAAAAATTATGCGTTATAACACATGTACACTGATATAGTATACTTATAAATATACAAGTAATGCAGAATGTGTTTGATGGTTAATTTATCAATACTAAGTTAAGGGGACATGGAACGATATACGCAAAACATTTTTAATTTACGGATATTAAAAATTGTTTTGGTTGCCTCCTATGGGTGTATACTGTGTAAAATAGATTTGGTGCTTAAAATTTCATAAAAGGTCATTTACACTCATGTCCATAAATTAAGGATAATTCAGAATCACATAGAAATTGAACTCTAAAATAAAAATTTCACCTGTAGAATTATCACAAACATCTTGAAGAAGAATATGCAAATTACAGGAAACCACCAGATGGCGCGGATAGTACGTCACAATGACGAGAGTGTAAGAGAAGGGTATATAAGGAATGGTAGCAAAGGACTAAAATTGTTCACAAGCGCTTTAAAAGCCTTTCAGTGCAATAACCGCATGGTTATGGCACAAAGGAAGCATTTGGATGATTTTTTACGTGGTAGAATTATCGGACGACTGGAATGTGACGTACCCAGCTGTAAGTATCCGAGGAACTTGGAATCGTCCAGAGAGTCATCTCCAGGCTTTAGCAACGATTCCGAGATGATGGTCATGTGAGTAGATGTTACAGCACAGGTCGCCCCCGAGTTACAACGCCGAATGAGGACCGGTATTTGGCAGTTACTGCCAAAAGAAACAGACGGAGCACAGCATCAGACCTATCTCGTCAGCTCTCTTCAGCTACCGGTACGACAGTTTCAAGGCAGACCGTGTACAGACGCTCAGGGCACATTGGTCTATATGCTCGTAGGCCTGTCAGATGTGTTCCCCTTACCGCAACTCACTGCCGCCTGTGATTAACCTGGATTTGAGAGCATGCATTGTGGACACTGCAACAGTGGTCTTGTGTGATGTTTTCCGACGAGTCCAGGTTTAGTTTGCAGTCTGATTCAAGCCGGACTTTCATATGGAGAGCGCCAGGTACCCGTTACCACCAAGAGAACGCCATTAAACGACACCGTTACGGTGGTGCAGGATGGCTCGTTTGGGGAGGAATTATTCTTGGTTCCAGAACTGACCTGCATGTTCAGAGTGTAACGATGACAGGCCACATCTATCGGGATGTCATTCTGGAACAACATGTACGTTTGTTTCGGGGCGCCATGGGTGCTGAATTGCTGTTTATGGATGACAACGCCCGTCCTCGCAGTGCAAACATTGTAGACGAATGCCTTCAATTGGAGGATATCACCCGTATTGATTCGCCAACATACTCACCGGACTTGAATCCAATAGAGCATGTGTGGGATATGCTTGGTCGACGAATTGCAGCCCGTCAACTCCCTCCCACCTGTCTACCTGAACTTCGGAGGGCATTGCTTGATGAGTGGTGTAATATTCCCCAAGATCAGATTGATAATTTGATATTCAGCATGCCTAGGCATTGTAAGGCCTGTATTGCATCGTCCGGGAGACATACTTCGTATTAACCATCATACTAACTATGTTATACTGTTTTTTGAATATAGGTTCTTTTTTGAAATTTGCTCCAGGGAATATAAATCGCATTTTTTATTAATTATGTCAAACATATAGCATCTTTTTTGCTCTTTACCTTTTGTTTAATAAATCGACTTTACAAATAAGTCAAATTTGTTTTGCTTCTGTCTATTTCTTTGCCTGAACTTCATTATCTTTAATTTATGGACATGAGTGTAATTTTTTTAAGGAACAAACTTAAAATTTGTTATGTGATTTCAAAATGCTTCTCCTCCTACATAAATTTACGTGCACGTATGAAATTTGATTTACATGTACGTCAAACAATTTATAACAAAAGTGTGTATGGGTTTTGCAATAACATTATTAGTATTCGTACAATACTTTTTTTATGAATGCTTATTGAAAATTTCTTAAAAAATGTACAAATTCTGAGTTCTATTACTTATAAAAAAATAAGTATTGCTTTGATTCAAAAATGCATACCCACTTTTATTACATGTACTATTATCAATTGGTAAAAAAATTCAAACCATTAGGCACAATAGAAAAAATGTCTTAGCATTTTAAATGAAGACAAACTAGTTATTTTATCTTTCTCTGAGATAAGTTTAAAGTTTTGATTTGCGACACAGATGTGAATAAAAAGGAACGTAAAATCTATCATAATTCTGCGTTTTTTAAGTTTAGAGCTTGAAAATTTTGTGATTTTATAGAAAAGTATATAAAGAATAATTTAAGCTAAAAAAATTTAATTTGATTTTTTGACCGATTTTTGTCAATTGAACCGTACTGTGTCCCCTTAAGAAAACGTTAAATAGTTAATAGGGATTTTTTCCATAGGCTTGACATATACAAAATTAATACTTATCTTGATAATTTATATGGTTTGTAATTAAAGACGTTTTGTAACTTTAGCGTTATAGTACATCATTATTATATTCAGTACATTATTTCGAACGGTGGGGAGTGCGATGAAAATCATGATTGAAAATTGGGTCACAAACACTGAAAGTTTGAGAAGCACTCACCTTGAGCATTGTTTATCATTGGGAGGTAGAGCAACTGTCTTCCATTTCTCTACACTTATATTGACATTCGATGGTCTCGCACACCAGTGATCCACTTCAGGAGTAAAGAAAGCCATCACCATATTATGACTTCCATCGGGAATAGCATATAGGAAGATGATAACAAACATCCACCTTTGCCAAGGTCCTTCGCCTTTTACTAAGTCCATGACGTCTTCCTCTTTCTGAATTGTTGCAGAAGTTGAATCATGCTCTTCAGGAATTGAAGTAGTCATTTCTAACCAATACGATACCTATTGAATAATAGAAAAAACATATTAATCCTTCGTAATTGTTTTAAAAGTCGAAACTCTGTTTCTTTCTCTTTCTATTTTCTAATAGTTGTTTTTTTTAAATAAAAGAATTTTAAGAATTCATTTGTCATATTTAATAGTACAAAAGTAACTCAACAAGTATAAATTAACCCATAGCTTCTCAACGTGGGTGATAACATCCCCTAGTGGGCGTTTGATGCTTTCAGGGGGGCAGTAAAAGACCCAGAGAAAATTAGGGAGTGTTGAGATGGCACAGAGGGGTTTGGGCGGATTAACCAAATATAGTCTAAAAAAACTTTAAAAAAACACGCTGATTATATACTAACAAAAGTAAACTTAAAAACTGTTTACCTTATGTGTTGATTCTATGTATTTAAATATTTTCTATATCACATTTACGAAAATTCACATATTTCGGTAGTTCGGAAAGTGGATAAAAAAACTTAAAGATTACATTATACATCCAGATCTACATTAAATTGAATGATAATGTGCATTTTAATTTCTGTAGTGCACGTGTTGTCTGTGTCTGTGAGCAGTAGGAAAATGTTTCATCCACTGTATTTCATTAAGTATATTATCCGAAAAACATAATTAAATATGTTAACCAAGAATTAACATGTGATTCCTTAAAGGCTGAAACTGTCAATTTATATTTATTTTGAAAGCAACAGTTTATTATGAATTACTTCGTATCATCAAAACTCCTACCTGTCTTTATAACAGGTAAGCTAAAACTTTTATTCCACTCTTTTAAATGAAGAAATTCAGTAGCGTTTCAATTCCATCAATATCTCTTCCAATCTACGACTAAAATATATAATAACAGTACAAAGACAGTGTGACACCCTTGCCATGTCAGGCCGAGCATTGTCTTGTTGAAAAATGGCTCCTGAGAACCTTTGCATGAGTGGCAACACATGTGGTTGCAGGATGTCATGGACATACCGCTAGGCTGTTATGGTTCCACGGATCATTACTAGAGGTGACCGTGTATTGTAGGCAATGGCACCATACCATCACACCAGCTGTGTAAGCAGTGTGTCGCTGTAAAGCAAGGGTGGGCAGACTTTTCCAGGGTGCGGGCTACTTCTAATTCTTTCAAGAAATTGTGGTCCACCCAGTGTCAGTAGCACACACAAGGGAGGGGGAGGGGTCCACGGGTCCGGACCCTCCCTCATAACCCTTCATTTTATTCACCGATTCATTATAGTCCCATGTATATATTACGTAAAATGTAATTAAGTACTTGATATTAGCAATTTTTTTTATTTATTAATGTTAATTATTTATTCAATAATATATTTTTGCTGTTTTTTGTTCCTAACAATCGACAAAATAAAAAAAATGTTTTTGGCTGCGTATTGGGGTATGATACGAGAATGGTAGACCTTCAACCCTCGACCCCCTTAACTTTAAAAATTCTTGTGTACGCTACTACCCAATGTCGTAGGTGGGGTGAGGTAAGGAAAAGGTTATTATTATATCTTAATAATAAGTACGGAATATGTACTAATATATATATATATATATATATATATATATATATATATATACCTACAGAACTAAGATAAAAAAAGCAACACATTTAAAACCATGTTTAAAACAAAACGAACATACAAACTTAATAATAATAGCCCCAAATATAATTATATCAAGTGATACATTTATTATGAAACAATTCAAAATACAATAAAAAAAATAAAACGTTTTTGTTGTTATAGTCAGTAGAAGGCTTAGTCTGCGTGCTGTCAGCCAATCTTGAATTTTCCATATATAATTATTAACTAGTAAAATTTTCAGGCGGTCACCCCAAAATGTATTGGTGGTCTATCGGTCGATCGCGATCGACGTAATGCCCACCCCGGTTGTAAAGCAAAGGCAGGATTGAAGCGTTCACCATGGGGTCTCCACACACGAACACAATTATTATCACTGCTGAGATTGAATCTGGATTCGTCGCTAATTTCGCTGCAGTCCAGTTTTTTCGTACGCGGCACCACTCCAAACGGAGGCGTCGATGGGTTGGGCGTTAAGGGCAGCACTCGTAATGGGCGCCGCGATCCCAAATGTCCTTCAGCTAGGCGCCTTCGTATGAATCGAGAAGACACAGGGGCACCTAGTGAAGGTGCTACTTGTGCCTGGATGACAGCCGATGAAGCAGTTGGTTGTACGCGTGCATTTCTCACGATGTGGCGGTCTTCTCGACGACTGATCTGTTGAGGGCGTCCTGAGCCTAGTCTTCGTGTAAATGACATCTCTCGGATTTACTCGTCCCAATACCTCCTCACAACACAATCAGAACGACCTAATTGACAAGCTACTCGCCTAGCTGACCACCCAGCTTTCATCATGCCGATGATTCTCCCCCTCTCAATCTGCTCCGCGACATGTACCTTAATGCCAAGTTTCGTTACAATCCCGCAATTATTTCTTGGTTCGCTAATTTTTTTTGTCCATGAGTGTATATTGGTTCAGTTCCGGTTTTTGTTCCGGCAAAAATAAGAGCTTTCGCTTCAGTTTCGAATGAATAATTTAATTTTATATGTATATTCTTATCTTAAATCACACACACATCTATACCAGGGGTCGGCAACCTTTTAACTCTGGCTTGCCAAACCAATCTACCAAATTCAGCCTGCCATACTGTAGGGCATTTTTGAAACAATTCGATTCCCGCGATAATGCACGTAGAGTCGGAAAATAGAGGTCAACAATATAGATTTGCAGTTTTATTATACATTAATTTTGGGTCATTTAAAGATGTTTCTTAACATAAAAATAAACATAAAATATAGTATCCCTTTAATTAATATAAAAATAATTAAAATTGTGTATATTATATATTTTTAAACATATTTATTAAAAAAAAGAAATAAACAACATAAAGTATAAGCATTCCCCTTCACATTCTAGTTAAATAAAAAGATAAATAAAAAATGCGATCCTGTGCTTACACCTCTCTACTTTCATATCGCAAAATCAGGTGTATAATTTGTGACTTTCAATTTGACACGATTTTAACATTCAGATGTTAAACAACTTATTTGCGGACTCGAAATATTGTTCATAAGAGGAAATAGTTTTTACTTAGACATGTAGAACCAAAAGCGCAAAGAAGAGTACATGCAATTTTCTCTGTTCAAACAAATAAATCTCTCCAGTAATGACATTTAATAATTTGCAAAATAGCTTTAAATTTTTCTTTAGAGTTACCTTTCAGGTGTCTTTGTAATTCCGTAAATGCCCATAAGTTTTAAGATGTTTGTTAAATAAGATTCATTACAAATTTATCAACTTCCATCCACTCAAAAATTGACATATTTCTAGAGTAGTGCAGAGTGCCACTGATAATTGTACCATAGGTTCTCAATGCTCTAAACTATTTATTCCAAATTAATTTAAATATTTTATGCGCAAAGCACATGCGCAATCATCGAATAAAATTGGGTGTTCTATCACCCACAGAATCAAAATGGTACAAATTGCTACAAAAATTTATCTGCGTACTTCTTAAGGCCTAAATAAATTGCCCCTACCTCTATTTTGTTTAAATTTCAAATTTTAAAGATAGTGAAACACAAAGGGATAAATCAAATCATAACGACAAATGCATTTAATCCAGGGCATTCAAACTTTATCAAATGACATTTTTGACAATATTTTAATTCACGACTGACATGGAATCCATCAAAGGAAGCTCTTTTTTCTCCTCTAATAACCCCTGAAATTTTTATTCTTTCAAACAGGTCAAAGCGGCCTCTGTGAACAGTATATGCAGTGGCGAAATACAAGGGATATCACTATCACTATCACTACTATTTATTCACTACACCTGACAATTCAACAGCAAATTTTTTAAGTCAATACCAACTTTGGAAAAGATGGAAATGCATGATTTTCCATTTTTGACCATAATTTTTACAAAATCTTTAATTACTTTTCTTGCAGCTTCAGTCTAATTTGATTTCAAAATTTTACAGCTAACGTCCCTAAATTTTTTTAAAAGGAAATTAATTTGCAGCTGGTGAGGTTTGAAAGTAATTTCATTAAAATTTTATTTAAAAACACTAGCAGTAGTATTTGGTATTTCAATCTTGAACGTAAAATTTTATTCAAAAAGTAAATTCCTCACAATTTCATTTGATTTTCATTAGGTTTCTTTTTTTCTACATGAAATTAAAGCATTTTTTCGGAAATAATATTCTCCTGTTTACCTTCTCTACTTTTGAAAGTGACAGAAAGAGAGTATTCTAAGAAAACCACACTTAAATCGAATTTTAAATCCGTACTGTGTGACAAGAACCATATTCAAATTTAGTTCAAAGATATTATAGAATTTAATATATGATTTTTATAATAAAAATAGTTTAAAATGTTATAAATGATAAATGACAATGTATTGAGCCATCCAGCCTTAGAGAATTTACCAGTACAAAATCATTTTTAATTAACACGCTTTTGTAAGTTTCACTTGCATGTAACGTAATCTTTGAACTCGATTTTTACCCACTTTAAAAGGTCAGATTAATTCGAAATTTTGTACACTTGTCAAGGACCGATGACAATACAATAATTTCATAATTTTGTTTCATTTTCCTGATCAGGACATCAGGAATAACGATATTCTGATTTGGCGATTAATTCCATATACCAGTTCCAGATTTGGTAGCTTATTGCATATACCATTTTCAGATTTGGCGACTAATTCCACATACCATTTCCAGATTTGGCTACTAATTCCAGGTTTAGTGACTAAAAGATTAAGGTGCCACCCCTAAAACGAATACACACTTGTGGTTTAGAAATAAAACAAACAAAAAGTGTTCTTTATATGAGTAAAGGTAGGTTGGGTGCGTCTTACCATAATATAAACAATTGTCTAGTTTCTCTGAAAATGGAAATATAAAAAGACTCGTGTATGTGGGGAAAAAACAGCTTATGTTCTAACTGCTAAATATTCTTTATTTTTACAAAGCAATACGTTTAGAAGTGATGATACAAATTAATATTATAGCAGTACGTTTAGAAGTGATGATA
Organism: Trichonephila clavata; assembly: GCA_019973975.1. Lineage (NCBI taxonomy): Eukaryota > Metazoa > Arthropoda > Arachnida > Araneae > Nephilidae > Trichonephila > Trichonephila clavata. The sequence continues at coordinate 12,427 of BMAO01013582.1, forward strand.
CAAATTAATATTATAGCAGTACGTTTAGAAGTGATGATACGAATTAATATTATAGCAGTACGTTTAAAAGGTGATAATATGATTGACACTTAATATTTCTTCTTAAAACACTTTAATTTGACCTGCATCTACAGAGACGAAATTTTTGAATTATAACGATACGGGACTGATCCGAGGCCCCGTAAACGGAGAGAATAGATACCCTTCAGAACCATTAATTAATATCCATTGAAGAGCAAGACTAATTCAAAAGCAGCTACTTAATTCCCCTTCCCCGGCTCTCCAAATACCAAACTCAAGAATAAACTCAACAATGAGTAAATGATAGTGTGAAAAACTAAAAAAACACGCTTTTATTGTAGATTGAACTAAAAAATGAAAAAATAAATTATAGTTTAAAAAAACTAAAAAACACGCTTTTATAGTGAATCGAACTAAAAAGTAAAAAAATAATTCTTAATATAAGAATAAAATGATAAACGAGAAAATTAATGTCATTGAGATACAAGCATGGGGTGCTTTGTAATACATTTTTACATTAATTCAGCATTTCGAAATAAAACTAGTAAGAAATTATAGCAATTAATATAGAGCATCCCACGCTTTTACCCCAATGACATTAATTTTCTCGTAATCATTTTATTCTTATATTAAGAATTATTTTTTTTTTTACTTTTTAGTTCGATTCACTATAAATGCGTGTTTCTCAGCTTTTTTAAACTATAATTTATTGAAAATTACCATATTGATTCGAAACATCTTCAAGATTTAAGACACACCATGGACTGATAGAGATATCTACACTCATGTGTTCATAAATTAAAGGATAATTCAGAATCACACAGAAATTGATTTCTAAAATAAAAATTTCACCTGTAGAATTATCACACACATCTTGAAGAAGAATATGCAAATTACAGGAAACCACCAGATGGCGCGGATAGTACGTCACAATGACGAGAGTGTAAGAGAGGGGTATATAAGGAATGGTGGCAAAGAAGTAAAATTGTTCACAAGCGCTTTAAAAGCCTCTCAGTGCAATAACCGCATAGTTATGGCACAAAGGAAGCATTTGGATGGTTTTTTACGTGGTAGAATTATCGGACGACTGGAATGTGGACGTATCCAGCTGGAAGTATCAAAGGAACTTGGAATCGCCCAGAGTGTCATCTCCAGGCTTTGGCAACGATTCCAAGATGATGGTAATGTGAGTAGATGTTACAGCACAGGTCGCATCCGAGTAACAACGCCGAATGAGGACCGGTATTTGGCAGTTACTGCCAAAAGAAACAGACGGAGCACAGCATCAGACCTATCTCGTCAGCACTCTTCAGCTACCGGTACAACAGTTTCAAGGCAGACCGTGTACAGACGCTTAGGGCACATTGGTCTATATGCTCGTAGGCCTGTCAGATGTGTTCCCCTTACCGCAACTCACTGTCGCCTGAGATTAACCTGGTGTAGAGAGCATGCATTGTAGACACCACAACAGTGGTCTTGTGTGATGTTTTCCGACGAGTCCAGGTTTAGTTTGCAGTCTGATTCTCGCCGGACTTTCATATGGAGAGCGCCAGGTACCCGTTACCACCAAGAGAACACCATTAAACGACACCGTTAAGGTGGTGCAGGATGGCTCGTTTGGGGAGGAATTATTCTTGGTTCCAGAACCGACCTGCATGTTCAGAGTGTAACGATGACAGGCCATATCTATCGGGATGTCATTCTGGAACAACATGTACGTTTGCTTCGGGGCGCCATGGGTGCTGAATTTCTGTTTATGGATGACAACGCCCGTCCTCACCGTGCAAACATTGTAGACGAATGCCTTCAATCGGAGGATATCACCCGTATGGATTGACCAGCATACTCGCCGGACTTGAATCCAATAGAGCATGTGGGAGATATGCATGGACGACGAATTGCAGCCCGTCAACCCCCTCCCACCTGTCTACCGGAACTTCGGAGGGCATTGCTTGATGAGTGGTGCAATATTCCCTAAGATCAGATTGATAATTTGCATGCGTAGGCGTTGTAAGGCCTGTATTGCATCGTCCGGGAGACATACTCCATATTAACCATCATACTATGCACGTTATACTGTTTTTTGTAAATAGGTATTTTTTTAAAATTTGCTCCAGACAATAAAAATCGCAATTTTTATTAATTATGTCAAACATATAGCATCTTTTTTGCTCTTTACCTTTTGTTTAATAAATAGACTTTACAAATAAGTCAAATTTGTTTTGCTACTGTCTCTTTCTTTGCCTGAACTTCATTATCCTTAATTTATGAACATGAGTGTATATAGATAAAAAGTTTTTTTTCTCTCTAGTACGTTTAGTTTTTTTTTTTTTTTTTTTTTTTGAAACTTTTTTCACAGTGATGCAGATTTTAACATTGTATAATTTTTTTTATATAATTTTCAAAATAGTTCCTAAAATTTGGCGGGTTTGCAAACATTGACTTTTAAATGTTTCATAATTAGATAAACTGATTCGTAAAATTGTACTTGCAATCGTGTAAATTTGGTTAATTCAAAAAGCTATGTTATCAGATTTCACTCCAATACCCCTATCTTATGTAGCGTAATCATCTCACTAAAATAAGCGACTCTTTTTTATTAGAAAAATTATCCTTTGATAACTATACCGAGATCACAAAAGCTTTCCTTTTACATTAGTATGAAATTCTGACAAATAATTTTGAAATCCTGTAATTTTGGATGTACTGATTTGATTCAAATTATTAAGTCAGCAACAATCTTTACACCATTGTATTTTATAAATGTTCATTTATCCAATCATTACCAGAAATCAATAACATTTTCATTATTTATTTCCTTTTAATTAATTTATCTTACTTTGGAAATGTATTAATCGTAAAACTAGCTTTTATGAAAAATAATTCCAGTGACGGTGCCATAAAAATATTGTAATCAAACTGATAAGGTGTTTTGTTTTGTTGACATATGACTATATTACTCCTCGTATTTGACTCCGGACAAAAGGGAAGTAAATAATACCAAAAAAAGCATTGGAGTCATCTGATAACATTCTGATATCAGCCAAAAAGCAACGCAGAAATATCTGAAAGTTTTTATTTTCCTTTTGTAAATTTGTAATGAAAGTTTTTGTTATTTTTTATGTAAATATATATTCCAAACTCGTTTCTCTAACTTCTTATTTTCCTGTAAAAGATAAGTTATTTTAAATATTTTTAATAGAACTAATTATTTTCAAAGATAGGTTATTTGATAAAAAAAAAGGGTAAATTTGTAAAATAAAGTAAAATAAAAACTCACATTTACTCTTAACTTATATTGTTACTTTTAAGTTTGGAACGAGAAAAGAGAATTTTTTTCATGTTTTTGCACACACACACACACACACACACACAGAATGCGTGATTAAAACTATACAAATACCTATACAAACTTCATAAAATCTTTTGTTCTTTAAAAAAATACAAATTTTCTTAATTTATTTTAATGTAATTCGTTGAAAAGAAGAATGTTAGTCTGTAATTAAAATGCACAAACACACACGCACACACACATATGTACATATATTCTATTCTAAAATAGAAATTAGGAATAAAACTACTAACAACGATTCATCGCTATTTGACAACAAACATGCACGTTTATTACGAACTGGAAGGAGGGGGATTAAAAAAGTGTGTGTGTGCTATCATTAGTAGATGTGTCTGATATGTCTAGTACAACTGTCGGTTTTAATTCAAATGAAGAATTTTGTTTGTTATGAACGACCTCTGTTGGTTTTTTTGTTGTTACAAAGTTTCATAAGCGGCTGTATTTTTGGTCCCTCAAAATGATTATATAATTTTTGATATCCTGCTACGCAAGATTACGTAGAAATTTTAATACCCGCTCTATGTGATGAGTAATAAAATGTTGTTCTATACTTGTAGCAAATTTCAAGGCATCGCGAATTGTAAATCAGCAGCAAATAGCTGAATTCACCTTCGGCTTCGCCAGTATTCAGTGGCCGTGGTAGCCAAGTGGTAAATGTATGGGATCATGGCTAGCGTGTCATGAGCTCAAACCCAGTACCACTGAAGACCCACCGTGTAGGGGAGAGATGCACGTTAACCCTTTCGCGACGAAGGACGCAAACGCGTGCGTCCCGCCAGGGCCGGAAGTTTCTATCGCGAGTGTCATTCAGAGGCCGGAGGATTTTGTGTAGTTGTCTAAATTCATGAAAATACCGAAATATAAACGTGTTGTTCAAAATTGTTCATTATATTATACGAACGCCATTCTTCACATATTTCGTATTAATGTACTTTATTTACTTCAGCCACTGTTAAAGCACAAGTTTTTAAACATTTTATTGTAAGCAATCGTAAAAGTTGACCTTGTAAAAAAAGTAAGAAAAAAAAGACAAATTTTTTGTCTACCAGATCTAATTATCTATAAAAAAAACCAGACTGAAAACCCAAATCAAATGCTTTAGCGAAAATAAATCTCTCGTCTTCACTATAAACAAAAACCACATGTTCATTTCAAGAGCAGTCGTAAAGCACTCAATTCGGAAACATTCCTTTCCCCTTATGTTTATAAAACAAAAACCACGTGTAAATGAGTAATATTTCTCTCATTTCGAGTAGAAGGTCAAATCTCCATGTATCTCAAATCTTATGGACATAGAATGCCATCTATTGCCGAAAAACTGAGCTTAAAAAACATTCCAGGTCCCTGGCGCACCAGTGAGTCGCTAGGCCAGTGAGGAAGAAATACGCTGGCGCAGCCGCGTGACACTCGTCTCCTGATGGTGTTTCGTGCCGGCGCACGGGTGCGACGTTCGTCCCGAAGGGGTTAGATCTGTCGAGAGTTCAAACATCCTCCCGTTGGTGTGGTGTGGTAGTTAGGAGAGGGGGATGCCAGCTCAGGTGTCGTCCGCATCACTTGACCATGGTTCGAAATTACGTGGTCCGTCGCCAAAAGCCCTCGTGTAGCTGAACAGTGCGACGAAAACATGCTCTCACTCACTCACTCGCCAGTATTGACTTTTATATTATCAAAAACCGACATAAATTCGCTCAAACATACTAATCCAAAGGCCACGAGTTCTCAAATTTATTTAAAATTCGTGCTAGAACAAAAAAATCATGCTCAAAAAATATTCGTTAAATTCTTTTCTTTTTGTGTGTGTGTTATTTTAAAATCATGTAAAAAAAGAGTTGGGTGTAGTAATTAGATTTTTATTATTCAATTAATAACTATATTTTCTAAATTTTGTTCGTCTAAAAACAATCATATCACTCACTTGTTATGGTTATCCACAAACCGCAATCTCAGTTTTAGAAAGATCTTTGAATTGCTCATCGGAATCAAAAAAGACTTTTCGCTTCAATATTACTGGTAGGTAGAATAACGTCTTGTAGGCCTCGGTTAATGCATCCTTTTGGCTCTACGTCTACTTTCATACTTCCAGCTGGAGTTTATTTATTCAAAGGTTGCCAAAGAAGTCGTAAAGATGTCATTCTTTTTAACTCACGTGCAAATTAGGAATGCTTGACTCGCTTTTTTATGGAATTAATAAACAAGCATTCGTGTGTTCTTACCTAGCATGTACGGGATACCTAGAAAAGTCTCTTAAGGTACTTGCGAAAAAAATTTTTTTTGAAAAAATGGAGATCGGAGGGTTTTTTTTTGTGGTTTTTAGATTTGTTCAGCACATTTTAAGAAATATATGCTAAAATTAAGAAGAAAAAAGAAATTATTACTAAAGTGGAAAAAATGGGTAGAAATTTACAAAATAATAACATAAACGGGACTCATTCTATACCGTAAGTTTATGAACAAATTTTCAATTTTGATGTGTTGCTATGTTATTAATTTTCGAGACTACCTTTAGGATAAGAGATATTTTAATTTCTACAAAAACTAGAGCACAGAATCAAAACTATTATATGAAATTGCCTTAAAAAACTCTGATTATACTAACATAAAGGACTGTAAATTTTGTAATAAACCAGTGATTGATAAATCTGAAGGTTAAAACACTTCTACTGTTATAACACAAACAGGCACAAAAAATTTCGGTTAGTTATTTTCGAAACTTTTTTAGCAATCGCCAGCCCCGTTTGAGCATTTTCAAAAAAGCACATTTCGAGTAAAATGCATTTTGAAGCATGACGTCTTGCTTAATCAAAGACATCTGTGCTTTTACTAAAATACTTGTAGTTTTTGTTCTAGTGAACGGAAAATAATAACCTTGGTATTTTTATAAAGCTAATAAGATGCTCTATAAAATAAAATCATAAAAAAAACTGTTAATTTTTGGCAAAATTTGCAATTTTGGGGTAGTCAAATACCTTAAATCTGAAAATACTTGCGAACGGAGATAGCTACAGCAATATAAATTATGTCACAGTATAGTAAAGTGACTACGCCTGACCTAATGCAAATGATAGCAGCTCCCCTAGTGGCGAAATTCGAAAGATAGTCATTGCAAATCGAAAACGGAAAGGGATGGATCAAAGTTTCAGAATATTCATTAATTTGTACGAAACAATATTTGGCACACACGGATAGGATAAATTGTCGCCAGTACAGTAATACCCCTAACTTAAGCAATAGGAGGGACTGAGTGATAACCGCATAAGTCGAATTCGTGTAAGTCGGGGTATTATCGCATATAAATACTTATATATTGTTCTTTGTTAAGGCTAGAGACAAAAAAATAAGAACTAAGAAAACAAAAATGTTTAACAAAATCTTAGATAACAGAAACACATACTGTAGAACGTCGTTTATCCGAATCAATCGGGACCGGACACCGTTCGGATACGCGATTGTTCGGATAACTGAAAACCGAATGCGGTCCATGCATATAAAACCGGACACTATACGAATATTTAAAATCATCACACGCGAGAAACGTGCTTGAAGAAAAAGCAAAATAGGTGTAAAATGTCGCAATTTTACCTTTATTTCGGAAAATAATCACCTATTTTTCGCTGTACACCTTCGTTTTTACGCTGCAAGGTCTGTTTCTCTTGAGTAGGACATCACTCTTGATTGTTCGTACCACTCCATAATTGTCTCTAACGCAGAAATGAGTCAGTATTTGATGCACCCTCACTGCTTTCGTTATTCTTGTTTGTCCTCGTCTTCATCCGTTTCATCGTTAACAGGGTCGGATTCTTCTTGCACGGCTGTCACATTCTCGTCATCTTTTAGAATTTTAATGCATCGCATGCCATCCAGGTTTCTACATCTACAAAACTCAACAAAAGAGCACGTATACACCCCCTCACTTGGAAACAAACTGACTTAATATTTTCCATGCAGATGTTTACCAAATCACACAACTGAAATTCCCCAAATATCCCTCACCGTGGATTTTTCCTTCATTTTTGGCGTCATGCGAAACAACTGTTGAGCATTGCACTGTTCGAAGAAGTTTCCGGTTATTTGACGCTCCGGATAATAAACGTTCGGATAAACGACGTTCTACTGTACTTGCAAACTTAAGTTGTTTTGATATAGAAGGTTTCATAAAATCTATCTAAGTACTCTGCCGGAACTGAAGTTGTTTCCCCCCCACCACCACAAAATTACCTCGTCGCATGCTAATAATTTTTTTTATTCCTTGTGTCTTATTGAAAAAATACACTCTTCCTTGGAATCTATATTTTCTAAAATGTATAGGCCTTTTTAATGAAACTGATACTCGTCAAATTCCCAACACCACCATTTGATTTGATTGAACTGAGTCCAAAGACTCAAGCTCTCCAATGTCTCGCTCTTTGCTCGTGCATTTCTACGAACTCATCAAATGTCAGATTCTAAATGCGGAAATCCAGATGTTCTTGAATCTCATCCCTATCCGCTTCAAAATTTATTTGCCAAGCAAGATCGACAACTTCTTTAATCCATTACCAATTTTACCATTTTTTTTCTCAAGCAAAAGACGAATGGATGAGATTTGAAAATCGCATAACTCCGGATAGGCCTAAGTCGAAGTATTTGTATATTCAAAAATTACAATACTTTTAAAAGGAATTGTAAAAGGTATGATGAAATACGTTTACTTTATTTCACAAAATACGTACTTACGACAATACACAGCTTGTCGATATCCCACAAACAAAGTTAATACCTAATAAGACGACATATATCCAGCAGATATCTTGTGAAGTTGCTATGTTTTTATGTAACGGAGAAATCCGACAGAGTGAGGTCCGGTTGTAATGGGTCTATCCGCGATCCTCTTACTAATCCTATTGGGGAAAACTATTTCTTTTAAATATTGTTCTATTGAAACAGTTCTTTTGAAGACGAAAACACGGTTTAAGTTAATGAAGGATGATATTTAAGCATTAACTTTTAGGTACGCGGAGTTAGTGGTTAGGAATTAGCAGTTAGTGATTAGCGGAAAGTAGTCGAGAGTTATTCGACGATTAATTGTTGAATAATTAAAGATTGTTAAATGACGATTTAGTCAATAAGTTAGATCAGAGAAATAACAATCAGAGGTCGAATAGCTGAGATCGGAATTACAGTAGTTTAGACCGTAGATAACCAAAACGTTCTAAGAGTAAGTTCATTGAATTACAATTAAATATTAAGTATCCCTTCTCCATGCTTTTGAGCCAAAACTTAATAAAAGGTGTATTTCTTACCCTGGGTTATTAAAACTAAGTGAAAGAGAGATTAATAAAATAGAATGTCTGGTGTGCAGGGGCACAATCATGTTGAAACCACAAGGAACATAATGCAGACAGGGGAAAATCTCCTCTATAAAATCTGATATGATATTCTCTAACAGTTACAGGTACCTCTGTCCGCTTAATGTTCCTTCGTAAAACACAGATCCCCGTAAGTAAACCTTCCAGGTACCGAACCACCCATTATTGGACCAGCCCATTTGATACCTGGTATATAGTTCCCACAAGGGATTTTTGCATCGCCCATTAGCAAGCACTGTGTCTGTTTCATTATCTAGTACGTTGAAATAGTATCTCGTCCAACCAAACAATGTTGTTTTAGTGAGAGAGTAATATAAGTGCCACTTTATAAAGCTCCTTGAGGGCTCTTGATGACGAAACTCATAATTTTGAACCATGAGCAAGGAAACAGGACGATAGATGAGCCAGTACTCCCCTCTCCTAGCTTCCACACTACACCAATGGGATGACGTCTGAGCCTCGACATATTTAACGTGCATCGTCTCTCTCCGCTTGGAAGGTCTGCAGTTGCACAAGGCTCGAACACATGACACACGAGTCCGTGACCTTGATCACTAAGCTCTACCGCCTCCCTTCGTAACAATGTTGGGGGGGGGGGAGAAATCTGATACTTTTTAGATGTACATGCTACAATTTATCTTATCCGCGTTTACCAGATGTCGCTACGTTCTAATTGATTGATGATCTAAACTTTCTAATTGGAAATTTTGCACCATCACTTTTCGTTTTCTATCTCCACAATGCTTACTTATCACTCTATCATGGTTCAAAATTACGAGGTCCGTCGCCAAAAGCCCTCGTGTATAGCTGAACAGTGCGACGTTAATATTCACTCACTCTCATCCACCCAGTACTTATCTTTAAAATATGGCCACTGGAGGCGCTGCTGTTCGTATGCATTAGATTGGGTATAGTTGTTTTCTATACCGTGATCTCAAATGCATAGATGTTTTCTCCCTCTCCATTTGCAAGTATTTTTTAGGTTAAAGGGATTTTTCTATGCACCTTACCATATATGCTCGGTAATTTAATTAAAAGTATAAAGGCTATAAAAAAAAAGAGCCACTGATTTTGAGATCAGTTTTGAGACAGATGACGCTGAAAGCATCAGAATTTATAAGGGTTCGAGATTAGAAATGACAGTGAATCGTAAAACAACAGCTAAGGTGCAAATTACACGTTAAACAAATAGGCCGTTCGGTGTGTATGATTGTTCAAGTGTGATTCTGTTTCTTATGTAAGCCCATCCACACCATGAAAAAGTCATATCACATCAGATGGGAAATATGGGTACTTCTAATGGTATTGGTGAGGGCTGTGTTTTTAATTATTACTGCAAACTACGCCTTTCCACTTTATTTTACTTTTAAATTATGCGTTTTTACACATTCCTTGTTCAATGAAATTCATTAGTAGAACACGCAATTTTTGGAATATTGCAAGTTATAATTTATTAATTGATAATCACTATTAATTTTAATATATATGATATAATTATTTTATTAAAAATATAATTATAGAATACAAATTCTATTACAGTGGACTCTCGATAATTCGAAGTTGAAGGGACCAATGAAAAACTTTGAATTATTAAGAGTTCGAATTATCAAGAGGGTAGAAAAAAAACACCCAAAATACACGAAGAGAAATTTTTCGAACACATTTAAATTTGAAAATATGTTATTAAACAATTGTACATATGTATAAAATAATTTTAAAGTATTTTTAAAAAGTACATACTATACAGTATAATTATTATACAGAAGTTAAAAGTCCTGTATTAAAAGAACACATTCAATACATGCATACACAATCCTACGCATGTCTTCTTCAAAATAGCGGACCATCCTTTCTGAACACATCTGTAGCATGGCCACGTGTTAAACGAACGATATGGACGGCTGATAACATGTGCGGTTGGTCTATTGTCCACTTGAAACAAAGCAATAAAAGTATCTTTTCACCTGAGGAACCGGAAAACACAAAGAAGGGGTAGTAGACAGATGGTCATCAAACAAGCAACGTTTCAGGGAAGACACACAGAGACAATACAGCGCAAAACTGGTAAACTCCAACCTGTTTGCTACAGGACTGTACCTGATAGTGATGTTCGAGTTGTCCAGAGTTTTATAAGATGACTTCGAATTATTGCGTGTTGTAGTCTGGCCAACCACAGATTTCAATTCGAAATATTGAGTATACCAAAACGTATGTTTTAGTTCGAAATATCAAGAGTTTTTCTAGGGACTGAGCGTATACTTCGAACTATAGAGAGGTTCGTATTATCGAAGGATTGAATTATTGAGAGTCGACTGTATGTATAATAATAATTATTATTATATTCTATTATTATGTATCACATAATGTAATTATTACTATGCATATAATTATTATAAAATTTTATTAATATTAATTATTGATTGATATTGGATATTTTCCATCTATTCTATATTCTTTTTTTGAAAATATATTTCAATATATATAAAAATACTTCTTTTTAAAATTATTTTCTTTACGATTTGTTACAGCTATCCTGATGCCGTGGTAGCCTAGTTGTCAAGGTAACGGACTCGTGGGTGACGTGTCATGATTTCGAGCCCAGTACCACTGAATACCTACCGTGCAGGGGAGCTATGCACGTTAAATCTGTCGAGAGCTCAAACGTCCTCCCGTTGGTGTGGTGTGGTAGTTAGGAGAGAGGGGAGACAGCTCAGGTATCGTCCTCGTCACTTGACCATGGTTCAAAATTACACGGACCGTCGCCAAAAGCCCTCGTGTATAGCTGAATAGTGCGACGTTAATATTCATTCATTTTCGCGATTGAGGAATCACACCAAACAGTGATTGGCGAGCAGCTACTTTGATATTTAGTTCCATTTTTTTTACATTTTTAAATCATATTTTGATATAATTTTCAAAAAAATAAAAAAACATTTCGCTTACTTTGAATAACTTCACCTTGAAGAGATACGTTGCTGAATTAATTCACAAATATCAATTATGTGTCACCAACTTCATTAAATTGTCTATAATTATCATTTATTTTAATGTACCAAAAATGTTTTCTATGGTATGAAAACAACACTAATTAGCCTCAAATGAAAGTACGACGAAAATATGAAAAAAGAAATGTTTAAAGTCAAATGAAGGCTTCACAGCTAAATACAGGCGTAAAAAAACGAAGATCTACAAAGCGAAACATGTAAACCTCTCCTGTTGAAATCAAAAATTTATTCTGCATATGAAAAGCAGAGATTACATTCATAGAAAACAAGTGCATGCACACTGCACACACAACAAAGAAAAAAGTTTTGTTTCATTGCTACAACTAACTTGCGAAACGAAATTTGTGAAAACAAAACAATGTTATAAACACCCAAGTCTTTTTTACACGATTTTGACATAACACGGTACACGAATTTAATGGTTCTTTTTTACACAATCTTTTTGTTCTAGCACGAAATTCAAAAAAAAATTTGGAGATTCGTGCCCTTTGGACGATGTTGATTTGATCGAATTTATGATAGTTTATAATAGTAAAAAAGTCAATAATAACGATGTCGAAGGTGCTATTAACATCTGATTTAATTCGCGAGGGATTGAAATTTGCAACAAAAGTATGTCAATATAATCATAAGTTTTGTATAGCAGATATTAAGAATTATACTTGAGAAACCTTTACAAAATCCACTGTAAATACGAAAAACCAACAGAGGCCTTTAACAACGAATGAAATTCTAAATTTGAATCAAAACCGACATATCTGACACATCTATTAATAACTGCATTTTTGACTCAGTTCGTAATAAACAATGCATGCTTAATAACAAGCTGCGATGAATAGTTGTTAGTTAGTAGTTTTATTAATAATTTCAATTTTTGAATGTTTATATCGTCGGCCTAATTATCAAAATGCGGAACTCCACAAAGGAACTAAATTTGATATATTAGTACTACGCGACAAGCAGCGGTTGTTGTTGAGTTACATGGAATCCAAGATGGCGGCCTAGTGGTAACAAATCGTCAGGAAAATAATTGTAAAGAACTGTTTTGAAAGATATTTCAAATGAAGAATATAGGAATAGATCAAAAATAAACAATATCAATCAATAATGAATATCAAGACAGTATAATAAAAATTATATATAATAATAATATTATGTAATTTATTTTTTTCATCATATAATATAGTTTAATATTAATTCTGATATATGATAATATTCATATAATTTTTGTATAATAATAGTTATTATATAAAAAAAAATATTCGTATAATATAACTATTATATATAATAATGCCCATATAATATAATTATTATATATAATAATGCTCATATATATAATATAATTATTATATATAATAATGCTAATATAATATAATAATTTTTTTTATAAATAACGAATAATAATAATAAATAAATAAATATAACATTTACTATATTTATAAAAAAGTAAAATAAAAAATAATTATTATTTATAATAATTATTATATTATAGTACGTTATAAAAAATAACTACATAATATGTATTAATATTAATAATGAATATCAAATTAATAAGTGCTGATAAGTGCAATATTCCAAAAACAGCAAGTTCCTTCAATGAAATTCTTGGAACACAAAAAAGCATTATTAAAAAGTAAAATAAAGTGGAAACGTGCGGTTTATAGCAATAATTTAAAGCACAGCACTTCATTCTTTTAAAAAATATCCTGGTTACTTACCATGATATTAGAAATATCCATGTTCGAAAATAGCAGAAAATACAACAGAAGACGGAAGTAGTAGCTTGAAGAACAAATGCAAAGGAAATGGTTAAATTTTTAAGGAAATCGAATTAAAATCGTCTGAAATTAATTGAGTTATACCGGCGGGAAAAAAAACCCAAAAAATTAACTTTAATATGCGTTATCCCCAAAGCACACAACCACATTACAACACGTAAAAGTATCAAGGTAACCATATTGTAATGTTATCACCCATCTTGGCGAGCATAAACAACAACTTGCCGTGTAGAACTTCTATATTAAATTAGCACCCCAGAAGGAGTTGAGCATTCTGATTACTAGGGCGACGATATGTTGTATATATTTTTAGACTGAATTTTCATTGTACTCTAATTTTAGTTTTTTGTAATAAAAATAAATTATTTTTGTTTTATAATCATGTAACATGGATTTTATTATTACTTTTTATGCTCTATTTTTAGAAAAATATTTAGAGATTTTTCACACACATTTTACATAATTTTTTTTAAATTGTGGAACATATCCTCAAATTCAGCATATTTCGCATGTATTTGTTTACACGATTTTTCAAGGAACATAACATGTAACAAGTAATATAAAAAAAAATTAAGTAAATTCCTACTTCGGTCAAAAAAGAAAAATTTTATTTTAGTTAATTTTTATAGATAATTACAATTAATATATAAATAAGTATATACATATGACACAGAATCACAATTTTAAGTGACAAAATAGAAAACGATTTTCCTTGCAATAATTTTCCATTTTCCTTTCTATATATGGTGTTGGACTATTTTTGTTCGTTTCTGTTTATTCATTAATTAAATTTAATTATTCCAATAAAATAGTATAGTAAAAAGAAATCACATTCTCATAAATTAGACCATCCCAGGTGGGATTCGACCTTTGGATTAGAAGAAGTCCATTGCACAACAGGGACACAACAAACGTTTTACCTTTCTTTATATGCTGCTGAACTATTATTTTTGTTTGTTACTATTTATTCATTTTTTAATTTAATTAATGAAAATTAGTATTTGAAAAACTGTATTAACATCAAGTGTAATCCACTGCAAATTTTTTAAAAAAAGCATTTGTGAACTTGAATGGTTGAATAGAAAGTATTTATTAACGATTGAAAATTTGTGAACAAGAATTTTACATATATATATATATATATATATATATAATCAAAATTTCTCTACAAGAGAGAGATGAACCACATGATCAATACATAAAAGAATATCAATTGCCAGATAACAATACAACAGAATTTAGAAGATATATATATATATATATAGGGAGAGAGTGAACTAATAGTAGAAATTGGAAAATAGAGTTTTTTGTATTCATAATTTGTTCGGTTCTCATTCTTTATATTATGTATCGGTTTATTAACCATTTTAAATCTTTTTTTGAAAGAAAATCAAAGATTTTGTGTTATGTGTTTAAGATCATATATGAAATAAATGTTTTTGAAAAATATTTAGAGTTCTCGTAGCTCAAATTAAATAGTAGATGGTTGAACTGTTATTCGATTTCTAATCAGTATTTTAAAGAAACACTTCTACTTCCTCGTGATAAATCTACTTGTTGAATGAACTTAAATTTCTTTCAAATGAAAACCAAGCGCTCAAAGTTATGTATGTCTATTGACTTCATTCAACATTTTTTGTTATTTTGCCTTTCTTTTTTTCCCACATTCGATACGGTCACGTAAATTACCTATCCTGTGAATTTAGAGTTGATTCTTGGGAATTTAGTTTTGATGGACTAAATTCATGTGACGTCATAATCACATGACAAATGCAATCGCGCAATTGTTTGCTTTTTACAGAAGCTTGTTTTAAAAAAAGTAATTAGTATAGCTACATATGTGTTAACTATACTGCTGGCCTCAGATAATGCAATACCAAAAAGGTTCAGATATATCCCAGCGAAAATTATTTGGCAGATAACATGTTGTACGAAAATTGAACGGTTAAAGTTACAACCTCTTTTGACGTGTGCATGATGAAAAAATTCGTGTAGCCGCCATTGTTGGCTATAACTGCTGCCACATGCCTCAGCATAGAATCAAAGAGGGTGTGGA
>BMAO01013583.1:0-15221 GCA_019973975.1 Trichonephila clavata
AAGTCGGAGTATCATTTCGCTTGCAAATATATATAAACTATTTTTAGTAGGGCCAAAGACAAAGAAAATTATATTTTTAAAAAATATATTTAATAAAATCTTAGATAACACAAATACAAAATCGAAATTATTTTAATGAAGAAGGTTTCATAAAACCTAACAAAGCAGTCTCAAAGATTTTTCCCACAAAATTTCCTCGTAGCATGATAATAACTTATTTATTCCTTGTCTTGTTGAAAAAATAGGCTCTTCGTTGGAGTCTATATGTTCTAAAATGTGTGTTTGTGTAACACTTTATCAACTAAACTGTGACCTGTAAAATTATCAACACTGTCATTCAACCTTCTGATTATAAACTGGTTCTAAAGAGTTCATTTCTAGATCCATGAGTTCTACTTCGTTTGGATGACTTAGCCGTCTCTCAGATATGAGTAGATATAATACATGTAACGAACGTGATATATCAATTCAAACATGCAATAACAAATACACTTAG
This sequence comes from Trichonephila clavata, assembly GCA_019973975.1. Lineage (NCBI taxonomy): Eukaryota > Metazoa > Arthropoda > Arachnida > Araneae > Nephilidae > Trichonephila > Trichonephila clavata. The sequence goes on from BMAO01013583.1 coordinate 497, forward strand.
TAGATAAGAAATAAATAACATACAATAAACTACTGTGGCTAAAAGTCAATTCCGCGTAACTTGATTGAACACGTACATTAGCTAAACAGGAAGTGGGAAGTGAGTAATCGAGTTGTGTAGCACTCAAACAAAAGATGAATCAACGAGGTTTGAAAATTGCGTTGCTCCGAATTCGAGTAGGGGGGGGGTAGCGTAAGTCGGGTTTTTATTGTATTCAATTTTAGAAAACTAGCAATCATGGTATGTATTTTCATGTTTTTCATGCCAATTTTTTTACCATATAAAATGCTATTCACAATCATGATACTTCTATTAAAAGAGTTGTTAAAAATATAATAAAATAAATAAATTAAACTAATGCTCGAGCCTGTAAAATATATATAAGTGAACTTGATATACTGGAAGTAGAAAATAAATTTCTGTGAATTTTTTGTATATTTCAAAAAAGTATTGCAATCCTCATGTAATACCTAAATCCATAAGGTAAAGTGAAGTCCATTTTTAAATTTTTTAAATTTTTCTCGATATTATTAGTTATTTAATTTTTAACTTTTCTCGAAAATGTTAATTTTTGCAGTATTTTGTTCTTATATTTTGTTTACACTTTCTTAAAGCCTCTTTTAATAGAATTATTTTCAAATTCTTTACATCAGATCATTAAAAATTACTATTGAAACCACTTCTCACTATTTCATACTTTATATTTAATAAGATTTTTAAAGCTTGAGAAAATGTCAATAAAACTTCTAAGTTAATCAGTCATATCTTTGCAGTATGAAACAAAAAATGTTAAAACTTCAAAAATATTAAATCATTGCGTTTCTGTATTAATTTATCACTGGAATTATTTAAATATCAATTGAATATCCGTTATATTTATCAGTAATTTAATTTGCAATAAGTATGCTGCATTATTAGCATTACATCACGTCTTCTGACAAACACATTTATTCAAATACGAATCCAGTAATAATGAATTACATCTCATATGTCTCCATTATAGAAAATGTCGAAAATTAAAATGGAAAGCTTTGCATGTTATGCAATAACTTTATTTTATATTTCGAAGAGAATGACAATGAATTCAGTTAATTAATGTTGTATCTAAGAAACTAATTGCTTTCCTGCTTTTGGAAAATTACTTTGTTATCATTCCCTTTTCTAGACAAATTGTTACAAATAAATTATTTGCTTTAATTGTTTATTAAGTATGATAATATATTTCCAGTTGCCTTTGAAACATGGATTACAATTTATTCCCGGCTCTTTTATTATGTCTTATGTAAGCAAATAAGACTAAATAATTTAAGCAGAGCAGAAAGTCACACAAATGTTATTTTAATTTGAATTACACGTACAACTAAAACATTTACTACCATACAGTGTTAAATGTGTTTTTTCGTAGTAAATAAAAAGTTTTGAGTTGTTAGTATTTAGTTTTATTATTTTCAAAATAATCACAAATCAAATTATTTGATGGCACGTCTATTCCTCATTAAACATTTCTTTAGAAGAATGGCATGTTGTTTCAAAAAGGATCACATCCATTTCCTAGGTGTGAATAATGTATTTATATAATTATTAAAATTTTATTTCTATACAAGCAGTTCTTAATTATATGAAATTATTGTTATTCGAAAAAAGTAGATTTTCCTTTTTTTCCCATTGCATCCTGAACCTTCAGCACAATTAATGCTTCCTGTTTTCCTAAGAAACAAAAATTTCATCATAAGAAAGAATTTCTAGAGGACGCAAATGCTGGGGGAGAGGAACAGCGCGCACAAATCCGTGCCCACCCTGGTGCAGGGATGATGAATTGCACGGTAATTATTGAAGTATTCGACTGCAAATAATGCTTCAAAATATCGAATACTTTGATCAATAAGTTCCCCCTTCAGCATGCGTTGCACTGAAGATTAAGGGAAGAAAACCAAAAAGGAAATAAATACAAATGCTTATAAATTAAGAAATGGTGCTGAGTATTTTGTTAGTAATACTCCTTTTAAGTAAGATCTTAATGTCTCTTGAAGCAATTATGAATGTGATTGCTTTGGGAATACGGCAGAAAGTGTTGATTCTTTGATATTTCCCTCCCGTTTCTCTTTTTGAAGAGGGCTGTTTCTAAAAATAAAATTGCTTGTAGGACAAGAGGGACTGTAAACAAAAAAATGCTTGACTTAAACTCATTAAAATTAGTTATTGGGATCTTTGGAAAGTAATTTCGTTTTTTCCTAACAAAGCAAATTTCTTAGCAGTTAAATCAACGCTCCTCAAACTGTGGAGTGTGATAACCCTGCGAAGGGGGTGCGAGCATATCGAAAAGTCAAACACAAAGGGTTTAAAAAATTACAAATTTACTGAAAGGAAGTAAAACAGAACATACATTCGGACATAATAAAAAATAAAATACGCATTTACACTGATATAATATACTTATAAATGTATCTTTACTGCACAATGAATTTCATAATTAAACTCACAATAATGAATTAAGATCAATTTCAAAAATTACTATAGTGATTCACATAGGCTTATCATTTACAGAATTTAATACTTATCTTGATATACTCTATACGGTTTATGATTAAAATTGTATTGTATCTTTAACGTCAAAGTGCATTATTATTACAATCCATATATTTTTATTGTGTGAAGGGGGACGTGATAAAATTATGATTAAAAATGGGTCTCCAGCATTAAAAGTTTGAAAAGCGCTGAGTTAAATTCATTTTAAGGCGTATTGTCATTTTATTTTGACAGCTGCCATCTAGGTTGATACGTATTTCAAAATTTTTCTGGATTCTTATGTATTGAAATTTGGTGGAGGATGTGGTCCTAATAAATATGAAACATCAAAATATTCACAAAATTTTGTTCTGAAGTTTCTTAACTGAGAACGTACAACATTCTGGAAGAAAAATTGAAGTTAATATTGAAGTTTTTATTCGTTATTACTGTATTAACAGTTTTTAACATTGACTTTTAAAAAAAAATGTATATTCCTATCTCTTGATTTGTTGATAATTATATTTTTAAAAACAAATAATTTCTATAATATACTGTAAAAATTTATTGGAAAAATTACATTTTATATAACCTAAAAGGAATATGAAATATATTTTACTTATGTTTGGAACGTTAACTTGATGCAAATCGTAACATTCAACAAAGGTGTCGGGATAAAATTACAGAATACCACTCCCTCGAAGTTCTTAGAATCCAAAATCAAGAACAAGGAACAATAATAAAGAAATTTTTTTTAATGTAATCAGTAATCTTTTCAATCTAACTATTTGAAGTTTGTTATTTGCTTATACATCGAAGGTAAAATAGGAAAATGAGCTTGAATTTAATATTCAGATGCCTCTGAAGATCGAAGATGGAGATATATATCGCTTAGAATTAGGCTATAAAATTATGCATTTTATGCGGAAATAAAACATGTTCCTTATTAGCATTTGTAAAAGTAGCACTTTCCTGTTATCCTTAAAACATAAAACTTTATTTAAAATAAATTTTGGATGAACATGGTAGGAAATTTATCAGTTATTTACAGTACAAATTCGACTATTAGGTGCCAAGAAAATGTGCATTAATCTCTTAAATTTTATTTGCAACTTTTATTTATTGTTTATTATTTATACAGGAATATAATTTTAAAATAAAACCTCGTTCACATCTCAGAAAGCTAAAATTTGTTTTAGTAAGTTGCAATTTTGCTCAGATTTCTTAGCTACATCTTGATTGACTAGGTTTAACCTCACCCACTCTCTTGATCAGTAAATAATAGTTTTTCACCATGTTTTTCACCTTTGTATGATGTCTTAAATTAATTTATTTTACTCAGTTCTAAGTATTTAACCAAATTTAATTCTGATGTTGTTGTTGTTGTCGTGTATGACAAAGTGCAAAGGTATTGTATATAACAAAATAAAGATAAAAAAAATTAGTCAAATATTGCCAAAGGCGTGAATCACTGCCGTGGCAACATCCATGGCACGATCCGAGTATAGGATGTCCATGCTGTAGTCATTGTCTATTTTAAAAGGCACAACAATGGAAGGACAGTTAAAAGGATGTTTTTGATCCAGTTGCTGGCCTGAGCAGTGCCTGCATTCCACATATGATCTGGATCCATCAGGCAGAATCTTCATGCCCTTAAAATGTTTGTCCTTAGTCTGGTTATTGTTGTTGTAATTTCTCGGCTATAATTTAATTCTGGCAGCGAGAATTTTTTTCGTGGGTTTGAGCAGGGCTTTTGTTTTGCGACTGCGTTGGCATCAAAGACCGTAGTCGAAGAAGTTACACGTTCAAGGGTTCTGGCTTCATTGGCAAGGAAATCGGCCATCTCGTTCCCCTCGATGTCAACATTGACCGGGATCACTGGAGGGTGCATGATTTGCCCAATGCACCAATGGAAAGTAAAAGAGAGTTCTTTACATTTTTGTAAAATTTTCTTAACAATGTGGAAGTTTTAATAGATTGGTGACTAGAGCCCGAAAGGTTAGGTAATCAGTTCAGTCACCAATGACATTTTAATAAATGGTGTGAAGGCAAAGCTTACTGATCAATTTGTGCAGTTGCGGCAACGTCAAATTATTTTAATGTCTTGTCATTTATAACGAACCCATTATTTTATTTTTAGAGATAAAAACCAACATGCTTCTCTAACATTCAGTGATCGTAATATCCGAAGGGTCATGATCACGAATTCATGGCCGATTTCCATCTTTTGAGTCATAGGTCACGTTTTGGTATCATTAAAGTAACACGTAAGTTAAATTTGTCATTGGGTGTTGTGTGGAAGTTTGTGAGAGTTATGTGTCAGTTCAAGTGTCATTCTCATCCCTTGACCTGGGTTCAAAATTATGATTTTCGTTGCCAACAGCTTGGTTACTTCACACAGTAACGTTAATAAAAAAATTTCAATCAAAACTTAATGAGACTTTTAAAAAGTTCACGCAATTAATTAAATATTGACACATTTTTCGTAACGAATCTTAAGCAAAAACGAAAATCTAAGATAAAAATATATACGAAGGAAATAAATGATTTTTTTGTGCGTTTCTATCTATTTTTATTTTTCAATCTTCATTTGAAATAGACCACCAAAGATGAAAAAGTTTATTTCCAAATCTTTTAATATAACTGAAAAATATTTAGATATGGAACATAAAGGTTAATATTCAATCAATATATATATATATATTTATGTATCTATGAGAAAACAATCCGGTTTATAATTGCTTTTTGTGTTTATCTTTAACCTAAATCCTAATTACACCTGCAATACCTCTCCCAAAGTCAGAATTAATAACTTAAGCTGTTAGATTATTTTTTGTTTATATCACTATTAATCTTTTCTTTTAAGTTACGGGAATATATTTAGATGAGTGTGTCTATGATATAATCATGCAAATATTTGTTACGAGGTAAGTTATAATTATATTATCAAACAATTTAATTAATATCAATGGAAAATACCCAGTATTGATTAAAGTCTCCTGTTATTTTGTTATGGTTAAATGAATATAGCATAATATGAAAAAAGTTCTCTTAAAGGATGTTTTGTTAGTCTTAAATTAAAGCAATTATCAATAAAAACTGATTTTGTTTGAGCTCCGAGATCTAATTAACTTGAATTTATTTGGTTATTATTAAAAGTTATAGTAAAATTTGTTACCTTTATAAAAAAGTACTAGTCTTTAATTTCCGATGCGTGAAATACTTTCTATATTAAAATACAAATATTGTTCTTTTCTTTTAAAAAGTTATCTCCGACATTTGGAAGATACACAATATCTCGAGTAAGAGAGAGATCGGGCTTTAATTAATCAATTAATGACTTGGAAAAAAATAATGTTTTATTTATCAAATGCACTTTTTCTTTCCTCCCATTAATCATTTACTTTAATCACGTAATTAATATTAATTATTTCTTTTTGATACTGAGGAAAATATTCTGCTTTGTGTCACATTAGAGAACGAATGATATTTATTTTATAAAAACAAGATGCTTTTTTTAGGTCGTTGCTTTTATTACATCTTGTTATCTATAAATGATTCTAATTATTTTTTTAATCCTAAGGTATTTCATTTACTTTTTCCGAATATCTAAGTTGTGTGTTTGATGATAACTCCTTTGTGAATCGCTTTAATGAAGAATAAAATTTTTATTCTATTGTAATATTCTGATGATTGAATTTTTGAGAAAATTTAATTTGGAATGATTTTATATTATAATTTTTTGGTAGCTTAAGTGTATGGATTCTATCTCATAAATTTATAGATTTTTGCAACACATTAACTATAACATTTCCAAAGAAAAACAAATTATAACTATGGATATAAATATGGATATACAAGGGGTATATAATTTTGAATGAATAGGTGGTTTTATTAAAAAGAGGTTCATGGAGAAATAAAAGGTTAACACATCAAATTATTTCTTTACCTAAAACATGATGAGTGAATATTAATGTCGCAATGTTCAGCTACACTAGGGCCTTTGCCGACGGACCTCATAATTTTGAACCTTGGTCAAGTGACGAGGACGACGCCTGAGCTGACACCCCTCTCTTAACTACCACACCAAAGGGAGGCTGTTTGAGCTCTAGACAGATTTAACGTGCATATCTCCTTTACACAGCGGATCTTTAGTGATTCTGGGCTCGAACTCATGACACGCCAGCTATGATCCGATACATTGATCACTAGGCTACCGCGGCCCTCATAAAACATGTTACAAAACACGAAAAGTAAATAAAAACCAAATAAAAAAGTGTTATGGATGTAATTTGGTATAAAACTAAACAAGATAGGTTAAGATTCTAGATTGCAGCTGCAAGTAAACCTAATCATATCAACTTGCTGTGATGAATGTTGCTTTAACAAAGTATTGACTTATTGCATTATTGAAATAGACTCTATATTTAACGATAAACCACTGTTTTAAAAATGAGAATAGTTTTAAAATGAAGTAGTGACAATCTTTATAATCAAAAGAAGGAAATATATTCTAATTAGGATGAAATCAATTTAAACGTCTCTGAAACGCCTCGCATACTGAGTTACATTTTTTAAAAATTTGTTTTATTAAAGGAAGAATAGGATGAAAGTTCTGTGTGCTCAGAAATTTGTATTATATGTTGATTGCTTTTGACTCCTATACGATGTGAGGCTTAGTGATGCTGAATGCTGTGCTGTGTTGTCTGGGTTGGAATCCCGAAGACACGGTTCTTAAATATATAGAGGACGGGAAACTAAATATTCATTCAGTTGAAAGTCCTTTTGAGATGCTGGTGGCAGAGAAAGACACGTAGGAGGTTCCCTTTATAGTGTTCTCCCTCAAAATTGGTGTCCCGGGGTATATTTTAGAAATGAGTTAAAATGCATAGTGCTTAAAGTTGCGGATAACAATAGAAGCTTAATCTAGTTTCTTGCCATGATGAATTTCGTGGGCCTCGTTCTGTTTTTCTCCTTCGAATACCTCTAGTAACAAAATAACATACGTTGACATTTCATGGTTTATTCTTTTTATTTATACACTACTGGTCATTAAAATTGCTACACCAAGAAGGCGACATGCTACAGACGAGAAATTTAAACGACAGGAAGAAGGTGCTGGGATATACAAATGAGTAGCTTTTTTAGCACATTCATATAAAACAGGTACCGGTAGCGACAACTACAATGTGTTTAAATGAGGAATTGTTCAGGAGGTTCCTCAAACACAAATTGCATTTTAACCTTGTTGACTGGTGAAAAAATGTGATTCCTCGCGTAAGAAGCAGAAATGCGTTCCATCACGTTTATGTCTTTGAAGGTCGAATTGTAGCCTACAGGGATTGTGGTTTATCATATCACAGTATTGCTGCTCACGTTGGTTAAGATCCAATGACTGTTAGCAGAATATGGAATTGATGAGTTCAGGACCGTAATACGGAGCTTTCTATATATCACTAGCAACTGAGAAAATAGGCATGTTACCCGCATCGCATTAGAGAAACGTCGTGCAGCCATAGCACGAGCCCTGATTCAAGAGCTGGGGTAATTTGCAAGACAACAAGTGTCTGAATGAGCAGTTCGACGATGTTTGCAGCAGCATGGACTCGTAGCTCGGAGACCATGGCTGCCGTTAACCTTGACGCTGAATGACTGACAGAAGCATCTTCAGTGTTGTGATCAATGACGAACCTGGACGAACGAATGGCGAGACGTCATTTTTTAGATTGAATCCAGGTTCTGTTTATAGCATCAAGATGTTCGCACCCATGTTTGGCGGCAACGTGGTTAGTCCACATTGGCAGCATGCATCCGTCATCGCCATACTGGCCCCTCACCTGGCGTGATGGTATGGGATGCTATTGATACACGATTCGGTCACTTCATGTTCGCAGTGATGTCACTTTGAACAGTGCACGTTACATTTCTGGTTTTTTTCGACCCGTGGCTCTACCCTTTATTCATGCCCAGTGAAACCCTATGTTTCAGCAGGATATTTCCCGATCGCATGTTGCCGGTATTCTACGGACCGTTCTTGATACGGAAAATCTACGGCTGTTACCCTGGCCTGTACGTTCACCATATATCTCATCAATAGAAAACGTCTAGTCTAGGCTCGTCACCTTACGCCAGTCAATACGTTTGATGAGCTGTGGCATCGTGCTAAAGCTGCAAGGGCATCTGTATCTATACACGACATTCAATCACTGTTTGATTAAATGCTCAAGAGTATAAGTACTGTATTTACTGCCAGAGGAGTCTGTTCTGGATACTGATTTCTCAGGATCTATGCACCCAAGCTAAATCACGTGTTATTTTCAGTATAATATATTTGTTCAATAAATATCATTTTGTGATCTGCATTCTTCCTGGTGTAGCAATTTAATGGCCAGTAGAGTGTAGATTAATAAAATCCATTTCCTATTTAAAATATTCAAAGTTAATAAATGTAATCTTAAATGTGTGGAAAAAATATCCTTAGATTATTTAAATTTGCACAATTATTTTGAAATTCGTATGATTTTTTTAATACCTTTTAACATCCCAAGTAAAAAATATAGTTAGCTATTGCTCTAGAACTTTGTAGCTACTTAATCACTTTTTAACAATAAAGCTTTGTTAAGAACAATTCTACAGTGATTTATTTTACATTATTACTAATTCTTGATTGCTGTTTATATTCATACGGAAGTGATAAAATTTGGATGAGAAGGTGAAAATATTTAATAAAATATTTTTTCCCTTTTCAGTAATCAAATTTAAAAAAAGGTTATGCAAATTGGTTAAGTGCATAAGGTTTAAAATTACTGCAAATTTAGTTAAAACATATTTGGTGATTAATTACTTTGTGAAATATTCGGATGCTTAGAGAACCCTAATAAATATGAGATAAATTATTCATGGAATAGTTTTAAAGGCCAATCTTCATTTAACGGATTGCGTAGACGTTTAGAATTGGTGCCCGATTTATCTGCCATCGCAATATACGAAATTTCAAGGAAAAGCAGACGTAATCCATATTAAGATAATATTACTTTGAAATGCGTGAATTGTTTTATTGTTCATCGATATAATTTTTAAAAGTTAATATTATGATAATTTTTATAAATGTTATTTTGCTGTCCTTATTAATTGCAGGGAAGTGTGTTTAACGCGAAAACGCTTAAGACAAAATGTCGGTTAACACAAAGTGATACAATGGTCCCGATAAACTACTACGTATTTTCATAATTTTTTTTCTCTTCACACAAAACGAAAATAGCCTAACTCAAAAAGATTTTCCTTCTGGAAATGAACAAAATATGGAAATCGCCAGCCATGTATGCGAGATTTAAGAGGTGGTGTAAAATGAAGGTGAGGCAGTTTCATATGTTTCATTAATAGGAAGCTACTTGGCTTTGAAATACACCCAGAATTTCCTGTGACACGAGCCAGTTTTGTAAATCTAAGCTATTTTCACCATCCAGGCTTACAAAAGCCATACAAAAACATTTAATCTCTCATCGGTTGTCTTTGGAATTTGATGACGAGTACAAACAATACGGACGACATCGAACAAAATTTTGTTGCATACATGTTTCTTTTACTTCACTATCTTTTAACACGAAATTCTATTAACACAAAAATATTTTAGTCTCCTTAGTTTCGTGCTAAACGTTTTTCACTGTATATATTATTCCATGTTATTTGAACTGAAGGATATTTTGCAAGGATATAATATACAAAAACACACAGAAATCATGGCACTGATGAAAAATAAAATATTTATAAGGGTTTCTCTCAAAGAGAGAATTTTCATTTCATAATATCCGTTAAGGCATCTCAGGAGTCTTTCTCTAGAAGGCTGAAAATATAAACCATGTTCAAATACATATAACTCTTTAAATTAAAATTAAATAATTTGAATCTTGTACGCATTATTTATAAAGAAATGGGCTTCAGAAAAGTGTAAAATGTTTAAAATAGAATCATAACTTTAAAAGTTATAAGCATATGAAAGTAAGAAATATTAGTTAAGTTTTACGTTGTGCATTGCTATTTTCTAAAGTAGTAGCTTTAATTACTAGCAATAAGTTTATTTATAAAGTTAATGTATACTTATTACACCGCAGTATTTTAAATAGATAGAATAATAAATTATATGTTTTTAAAATAAAAAAATAAATTTTTAAATTTTTTTTAAAAATTTCAGTATTTTTTAAATATTTTGGAATATAAAAGATATGCTATTTCTTAATTAAGTAGGGCTTAAAGAGTATGATACATTTTATAATTCTATAAAGTTTTATACATCAAAGGCTACTATTTTAGAAAATAGCGTACGCAACTCATAAATTACTTAATATTTTTTACGAAATTACTTTTTATTGCATATGCTTATATTTTTTAAAATTCTGATAATATTTGAAACATTTTTTTTTTTTTTTGAAATCATAATCCTATGTAAATACTTTGTAAAAGATTCGAATTATTTAATTTAAATTTAATAAAAGTATACCTGTTTGAAATTTTTAATATTTTTCACCCCTTGAAATCAAACTAACACCCCTGAGACTTCTTAAAGGAACATCAAAAAACGTTAAGCTAAGAACAACTTTTGATCTTTAAGAATTTTTATTGAACAAAAGTTGCCGAAGTGCTTAGGTTTCAAATCTACTTTAACTGAAAAATATTCCGGCTCAATGTCCCTAAAAAGGGATTTGTGAATTGCTGAAAATGATACATAAATCTTAGACAAATCCTGATAGTACTTAAAGAAAAGATATTTTTCGCGATGAAACAGATTTACAGATAAAAAATAATATTTGAAGAATTTTATGGATTTTTTCTTCACAGGTCTAAATTTATATAAAAAAATATCAGAAAAGATTTAGTTTTACTTCTTAATGCGTAAATATTATTCATATGAGGATTTGCATCTTTTCTAATTTTGTTAACAAATGTAGACTATTAGAAAGGGGGGGGGGAAGAAGCAAAATTTTAGCAGATTTGTATGATATTAAGCTTGAATAGTTAATTATGTCTGAAATTACTTATGAAATAACTTATATCATTACATTCCTTAGTGTAAGAAATAAATTATCGTGTTATAATTCATTTGCGTTATTTAAGTAAATAGGATTAGTTCGTTTTTACATATTTGTATATTTCCATTTGCTTTTAAAATTAGAGTAGCATATCTGATAGAATTGTATAATTTTGGTAAGAAAGATTTTCTTATAAATATTTTTTTTTTTTTTGCTATTAAAACTGATAAAGAATTTAAGAAGTTGAATGAAATATTATTCCCATCTTTTGATATTGTTAACTGTGCACAGCTTAATGTGAGCGAGAAAATTAAATAATATCTCTTCAAATTGTATTAGTTATTTATTAATTGGAGAATTTATTTAGGTAAGACATTTTAATTGTTAACTTTTAAAGTACATTAAAAATAAAGTTCATTTTATTTGAATATTTAAAGTAAAATTCAGTTATATTTAATTTGGATACATAAATACGAGGAACTGATATTTAATAAGTAAAATACAGGTGCTTATCAAAATAATAGAAGCACTTTTGTGTGAATAACAGTGTCATTTTTGAATGTGCTTCGTAAGCATTAAAATATAATAATAGATAAAAGTTTCTTATATGAATAGAAATATGTATTTCCTGATAATATGTGGTGGCTTTATTAAAGTTCCATAAATCTTGGATTTTCTTCAATTGCTTAAAATATCAAACCTCTCAGATTTTCAAAGAAGCCAAATTGTAGGAACCCGTCTAACTGGATCATGTGTGACCGAAACACCCCAATTTTTAGGCGTTTCTAGAAGCACGGTGCCTAAAGTCATGACAGCATACACACATAGCGTTAAGACAAGTTTGGCAAAGAAAAATAGTGGACGGAAAGAGGAGCTCAGTGAAAAAGAACGACGAGTATTTAGGTGGATTTTGATGCCTAAAAAGTAAACAATTACAGCAACTGGAGAGCTCTATATGCATCTGGATTCTTCAGTGTCAATGATTAGAGCTTGAAGGCCCCTTTATAAACAGATCATTTATGGCAGAGCAGTACTTCTCTAGCCACTTGTTACAGATCAGAGGGTAATGCCAAATATTGTCTACAGTGGTGTCATATTCACAAAACCTGGTCAATTGATAATTGGAAGAATGTAATATGGTCTGACGAATCGTCTTTCCCACTTTTCCCTACAACAGGAAGGGCACATGTTTAGAGAACATTGGTAGAAGCACATGATTGTAGTGTTCTCCTGTCAGCTGTAAAGCATGGAGATGGATCTGTCGTAATAAGGGCAGCCGTGTTATGGTTTTATGTTAGACCAATTAATAACCCTGAAAGGAAGGACCACTGGGGAGAAATATAGAGAAATTTAGCTCGCCATGTCCATCATATGATGCAAACTTTTTTTTCCTGCAGGAGATGGAATTTTCCAGGAAATAAATGCACTTATATATGCATCGGGACTTGCCCATATGGTTTGATAGACTGTAGGAGGAAATTTAACATCAAACTTGACCGCGCAGTCACAAGACCTCACAATATAATAACCGTTATGGTCTATTTCAGAGCGTTCGATACGGAATCGTATCCTCCATCAGCATCTTCCCCAAAAGTTTCACAATATGCCCGTGAAGAATAAAACAATATATCCTTCAAACAGCACTCATTCCAGTAAAAATACATTCCTAGGTGATTCCATACTGTATTACATGCAAAAATGTCTACACCATAATTAAGGATTTGTAATAAATTTAAAGTTTTCCATTATTTTGATAACCACCAATAGCTTGTTTTTTATATCTGCTGTCTTTTAAAATACTTTTATGTTAATTTAATGCATGTGATTTTGTGTAAGAAAATTAACCTGATATTTCAAAGTATTCTGATGCTTAATCATCAAGAAAAACGTCAGAGTTCAATTATAAAATAATTGGTTTAAAAATAAAATTTCGCTTCTCAAACGTTTTTCAATACAGATTAATTATTTTTTTTAATCATGTTGATTCATATTTATTAAAAATTTCAAATTAAGAAGAAAACATTCAAATATTTTATCAGCAACTCATAGATATTTTTCATGGCTAAATTCTTTGTATTTTTTTATAATCTTTTCACAAATAATTATTGATGAACAAAGAGGAATATTGGATCAAAGGTATTAACGCATTTTTAGGGACAACTTAAAATTTTTTCACTAGTTTTGTTTAATTCTTATTAATGAACTTTTATGGAATCTATCAAATTTTAAGCTATTGATAAATCCTTTGGGAGGTATTTTTCTTAAAAAAAATTAAACTTTCTCAAAATTAGATAAAGTGAAATATTTTGTTCATATGAAATTAACAAATGGAATTTTTTCTCATATTTTGAATTCAAATCTTCGATTACATAAATCAATTCTATTAATTTTTTAAACTTCATTTCAATACATATAATTTGCTAGTAAGTTATGCTTAACTGGTTTGATTTTGTAAGAGAAATTTAAATTTAATTCTTTCCTTCGTTTTTTTATATATTCATCTGTGCATCAATTTAATACTCCATACTATATGAAATCTATAAAATAAATATTTGACTTTTATAGCAATACTATTTCAAGTTAAAGGAAATCGTAAGAGAAAGTTATTTTTTAATTATTTTTTTTGCATTTATATAAGATTTATGCGTATTTATTATCTAAATTTTCACACAGAAAAAAAATTACTAAATAATGATTTACATTTCTTGAAATAACTAAGATAAAAATTAAAAAATTATAACTATTCTCTCCATTACAGATCTGCTTTGCCTTTAAATTTAAGGAATAGTTTTGCGTAAAAAAAACCACCATTTACTTTTTAGAAAAATTCATCTAAAAATCCTAAAAACTATTTTTTTAAGAATTTCAGTTAATAATAAAGAAGCTTAATCATATTGATTTAGGACTAATAAAGAAAGTAATGAAACATCAGGAGCGAATAGATTTTTATAAGAGGCAAAAAATGCCTCAAGATGCATTTTACAAAGAGGTTATGTAACTCGTTCTACTTTGTCTTGTTAATAATTATCTAAATTTATAACTCCATTCATTTGTGTGTGTGGTTTAAGAAAATAAAATAACCAATATTAAATCGCATGGAAAAATTTGAAAAAATACGCAATGAAATGAAAATTTTCTGTAGTTATTATATTTTTAAATGTGGTTGTTGTTGCTTATCTCCCCTGATGTAGGAA
>BMAO01013584.1:0-17577 GCA_019973975.1 Trichonephila clavata
GTTTCAGCATCTAGATCACAAGAACAAATATCATTACTAATTAAGTTAAACCTATATAAATAGCTCTTAAAATTACCATGTCCTGTCAGAATTTGGAATATTTTAAATATGCCGCCAAACATTTTTTTTTGTTTTTGATTTGTCGATTGTTGGGAACAAAAAACAGTACAAAATAAATTATTGAATAAATAACTAGCATTAACTAATAAAATTAGTTATTAATCACAAATACTTAATTAAATTTTACGTACTATACATATAGGATTATAAACAATCGAAAAAAATCAAGGTTCCCCGGAGCTGAGGAACTCAACCTACCCTCCCTTTGTATGCGTCACTGAGTAGGTGTCCTATCATGGCAATTTTTATTTTTAATCTAAAATACCCGATTTCTTTAAACACCATAAAAATCTTACACAACAAATCTTGTGGCAGTGATCAACATAAGAATTAATTAATTTTATTTCTCTCTTCATCTACAATCCAAAAAGCATTTTTGCTCATAGGCAGTCTTAAAAATTCTGAAGGGAAAAAATTTAAATTCACCCTATTCCACACACAGAGAACATGTCGCTTTGTTACTACAGAAGAATCTACCAAAATGAAGTAATCACTTTAAATAATGAATGAACTATTGGATGAAAACTCAAAAAGAAAAAAAAAAAATTTCTATGGCATTGAATTAGTTTCATTAACGGTATTAATAGATAATGTCGACATCTTTACGATCATCGCCTTATCATTTGTGTCATTTCAAACGATACCGAATGATGAGATTTATCCCTTTCACAAAATCCCTATTTCGAAACTAAGATTATTTCTCTAGAAGTATAATGGCTCATTCGAATACAAGAAGATAGACCAGTAAAAGCGAGCCTAATTGTTCAACAATGAAATACTTTCATTGGTTCAAAATAAGACATTAAACCTGTTCTAGAAATCCAGAGAAAAGACAACACGGCAAAGTGGGATCAGTAATTACAAAAGATAATTGTTACTGATATCTATTATTAAGCAAGAATAGTATGTTAGCCATCATTGAATAAAGTATACTTTCCTTATTAAGGGGATATAATGATGTTACATTTCTGTGAAGGATTGTGTGGATTTTAATAAAAGAGAATAATAATAGCTGTAAATTAACAAATAACTAATTTTCTATCAAATAAAGGTTAAAAATTGTAAGTGCTTTTAGTATGGCATAGACTACAGGTTCTCAACGTGGGCGATAACGCCCCCTTGTAAGCGTTTGAGACTTTCAGGGGGGCAATAAAACACCTAGAGAAAATTACGGCGTTGAGATGGCGTGAGTGAGTGAATATTAACGTCGCACTGATTAGCAACACGAGGGCTTTTGGCGACGGTCCGCGTAATTTTGAGCCATGGTCAAGTGACGCGGACGACACCTGAGCTGGCAGCCCCTCTCCTAACTACCACACCACACCAACGGGAGGACGTTTGAGCTCTCGACAGATCTAACGTGTATCGCTCCCCTACACGGCGGATCTTTAGTGGTACTGGATCGAATTCATAACACGCTAGCCATGATTCGATGCCTAGACCACTTGGCCACTGCGACCACGAGTTGAGATGGCACGGAGGGGCTTGAGGAGATTAACGAAATATAGTCTAAAAAAGACTAAAAAAACATGCTGATTATTTACTAACAAAGTAAACTAATAATCTTTACCTTTTGTTGATTGTATGTATTTAAATCATTTCTATATCACATGTACGAAAATTCACATATTTCGGTAGTTCGGGAAGTGAATGAAAAACTTAAAGATTACATTACATTCGGATCTACATTAAATTGAATGATATAGTGTATTTTTAATTTCTGTAGTGCACGTGTTGTCTTTGTCTGTGAGCAGTAGGAAAAATGTTTCGTCCATTGCATTTCATTACGTATATTATCCAAGAAACAATTAAATATGTTAACCAGGAATTAACGTGTGATTCTTTAAAGGCTAAAAACTGTCACTTTATATTTATTTTGAAAGCAATAGTTTATAAGGAATTACTTCGTATCATTAAAACCCCTGCCTGTCTTTATAACAGGTAATCTAAAACTTCGATTCCACTTTTTAAAATGTAGAAGAAATTCGGCAGCCTTTCAATTCCAAAAATAACGAAGCTATGACTAAAATATATAATATTACTTCTTTAATTATATTTGCGGCAATATCAGATTCGCAAGTAAAAAAATTAGGGTTTTAGAAAAAAATTAAATCAAAAATATGTTCCATTAGTAATAGGATATTTCTTAAAACTAAATTCTTGTTTTTACAATGTATTATGTACACTCTTATTTCTCTAGAGTGGGAGGGGGCGGTATCGAAATATTTATTAGAAAAGGGGGCGCCACTTCGAAAAAGGTTGGGAACCTATGGTATAGACCTTTCAAATGGGCGGTTGCACATGGTTTAAGTAAAATTTCTACAATCAAACAAATTCTTTTGTGTAATAAAAATTACCTGCTTCCTGAATAATTTTTGAATAATTGTCACTCTACAGCTAAGAAACACTTCCTTTTACAAAATTGTCATGACAAATTAAACATTTTAAAGATTTTTTTCTTTTGTTGCTTGAAGAATTATCAGTACATAAAATTTAAATAATAACGAACAAAGAATTGTAAGTCAGAGCTGTTGTTATTCTAATCCAATTTTAAAATTCAGACAAAATTTTTCAGCAAATTTAAACTATACAATAAAGAGTAATTTTTTTAATCTTTGAAATTTTTGCTTTGGTTTTTAAATTCTTTAAAAAATGAATAATTTAATCATGAAATGTGTCGAGAATTTTTGTAGAATTATTGTATGTAATCTTTTTTTTTTTGGCAATGGTAAATTGAATCATTTAAAATTTTTATTTATTAAGTAAATGAAAACTAATTTTGTTAATTCCTTTCATGCCGTTTATTTTATTTGTTCTTTAAAAAATATTCATTGCACATTTTTTTCCCAAATGGGCTGCCTACTGACAACTAAGTCTTTGCAGACACGACAAATCCCAAAGTGTGAGAGCTATTTCATGATAGTGCCATCTAGTGGCGATTCTCGCTACCAAACATTTTCGCTTGAATTAGTTTTAATTCAAGCTCTCGTATGCTAGATAATGCCGTGATTTAATTTTACCAAGAATACCATAACCAAACTGATACTCAAGGGATCTTTTACATACTGCATAATCATATGACATGCGTACCTACGATTTCATATCCAGAAAATCTGTTGACTCCAACCGGGATCAAACCCGCAACTTTAGGTTTACGAAGCAGGCATCCTACCTCTAAGCCGGTGATAGTTAACCTGGTCCGTATCGCCCACTTGTGGGCGCTAGCCCTTTTTTGGTGGGCGCTACGAAAATTCTGATTTTGTATTTTTTGAAATTTATCTTCCTAGATTTTTCCTTAATTTTTTATTACTATTTTTACCAACACTTTGCATACTTTGTGGCGTTAATTTCTTCTCTTTTTTTTATTGCGAGCAGTAACAAGTATGTATTCAAATAAACAAAACCAAAATTCGTTACTCGGGCAACCAAACAGACAAAAAACTCAACATATTCTTTTTTTTTACATGTATTCAAATAAGACCAACTCCCGTTACTCAGTCAAACAAACAGGCAAAAAACTAAATATTATGCACTTCAATCAACCACTGCAAGTTGTTCAGTCAATCATTGCAAGTGTCGAAGGGCTGAATCAAATAAATTTCAAAAAAATAATAATAAACCTTGTGAAAAATGTCTCAAAAAAAAATATGTGCGTGGATATTCTGAAGAATATTTGAATATGGGTTTTATAGAAGCACCACATAACAAACAGCTTCCTATGTGTCTTTTATGCCAGAAATCTTTTTCCAATGAAGCAATGAAACCAAGTCGATTAAGAGATGATCTTACTACAAAACATCCTGAATATGAAAATAAACCGAATGAGTATTTTCAAGAACTGCGCAGAAAATTTATAAATCGTCCTACAATGAAGTCGCTAATTGAGAAGCAATGTTCTAAAAATAAAGACGGATTATTAGCGTCTTATCACATGGCGAAATTAATCGCAAAAACTGGAAAAAATTATGGAATTGGAGAATCATTGATAATACCGTGTATTAAAGAATTTATAGGTACGGTAATGCACCAGGAAACGGATATTTTAAAAACATTGCCGCTTAGTGATACCACGGTTAAAAAAAGAATTGAGGAAATGGCAAATGATGTCGAAAAAAAAACTCGTAACAATTTTAAAAAAAACTTCATTTTCCATACAACTGGACGAGTCTACTATTGTGGACAATAATGCTTTATTGATGGTTTATGTGCGATACGCAGATGAAAATAATGAACTGCAAGAAGAAATGTTATATGCAGTGAATCTAATTACAGATACAACAGGATTATCCATATTTAATGCTGTGAAAACATATTTTGAAAAGAACAGTATACCGTTGAACAATATAATTGCATGCGCTACTGATGGAGCACCATCGATGATTGGATGTTACCGTGGATTTACTGCACACCTAAAAAAAGTAGTACCAAATGTTTTATGTATTCATTGCGTAATACACCGACATCTTGTAGCGAAGTCTTTAAGTGCAAGTTTGCACTCCTCATTAAATTTAATTATAAAAATTGTAAACAAGATTAAATGTAATGCTAAAAATGATAGAATATTTCGACAGATGTGCCAAAATAATGATGAACAATTCATTCGATTACTTTTACACACGGAAGTCCGGTGGCTTTCAAAAGGTGTGTGCCTAACACGTTTTGTAGCATTATATGCCAGCATAATACAATTCTTAGAGGAAAATGACGAAATTGATTTATGTCACGAATTAAAACACGTGAAGAATGATGCTTTTTATCTGGCAGATATTTTTAAATGATTTGAAGATGTTAATTTGCAGCTTCAAGGCGCATTTAAAACACTTATTTGTTGCAAAAACACTGTATCGTTGTTTATAGAAAAACTGCATATTTTTCGTCGTAACCTTTTGAAAAAAGAATTTCATCAATTTCCAAATTTGTTCTCTATCAAAGAAGATATAACACCAGAAGAAATCGAAAGGTTTAGTGATCATATTAAACAACTTGCATTAGATATGAAAGTCAGATTTAACGACATTTTAAATTTGAAAATTTCTAATTGGATGTTAAATACTTTTACTGTGGATGTAAATGAGGTTGATATTGTTTTCCAAGAGGAAATTTTAGAACTAAAATACGACGAAGAAAGCAAAAATTCGTTCAATAAGCATGGAATTGCTCAACTTTGGCAAAATAAAAAAATACCCGTTATACCCGAAAATGTGGGAAAACATGAAAAATATATTAATTCCATTTCCAACATCATATTTGGTAGAATCCGGTTTTAGTGCCGTTAATAATATTATGAGTAAACAAAGAAATAGACTGAACATTACAGAACGGGGAGATCTTCGGTTATTTTTAACAAAAATTGAACCAGATATCAATGAAATAATTTCGAAGCATCAAGCTCAAGGTTCTCATTGATTGCATAACTTTTTTAATTTTCGTTTTAATGAATTTTCTTCTTTGTTTTTTGTTCATTTCAAAATAAAATATGAATTTTGTGAAAAATAACATTTCTCAAAATCTTTATTTTCTTTAAATAAATAAATATATTATTGCTGGGCAAAAATGAAATTTTGCCTGGTAAAATTGCCAAAAGTGGGCGGCAGACCAGAAAAGGTTAACTATCCCTGCTCTAAGCCATCGAGTCGACATAAAATACATTCATTTCACATAAAAGTATTTTTTCTCATATGAATTGTTAATTAATACTTTAGAATGTGTATCCTATTTTATTAAATTTTTTAATTAATTTGTACGTTTAATAATTTTTGAATCATAAAAAAAAATCAAGTAATTTATTTTTCGACCCAACTAAATATTTTTTGCTTAAATCAGTGATTCCCAAAGTGGTCTATATAGACTCCCAGGGGTCTATGATGAGCTGCAAGGGGTCCACACCAGTAAAAAAATAATTTGGAGGTCCATGAGGTGTAAATGGGGGTCTATGATAGGGGTTCTCATTAAACCAGATCATGACGTTAATCTTTAAAAAAATTTGATCTAGTGGAAACCAAATTTTACCAATTTAACATTTACTAAATTTAGTGAGGTTAATTTGTGGTTACTAGGTGACAACATAAATTTTTCTAAGACAAGGACCCTTTCAGTATTTCTTTCCAAAATTACGCTAAAGAAGTATAATATTGGACGTCACGAATTTTCTCAATTTGTCACAGACAGTCTGTCAAGACATTTTAACCTACGTTCAACATTTAAATGCCCTTACTAAGATTTTGAAACTATATTTGATATTGCTTTTTTATAGTAATACAGCAGTAGTCAATGATTTCATATAGTTACTTTGAAAAAAATAGTTCATATTACAATAGGAACTGATTAGAATAGGTAGGTCCTAACGAAGATCTTAAAAATAAAGTTTAGAAAAGGATATCAACAACTTTGGCTTTGAAAAGACATACCTGATATTTGTCACAAATTGTGGAATATCGTGCGAAAATTTTTAATTGCTCTTCCTTGTGAGAGGGAGTTTCACTGAGTTTGCCAATCTCAAAAAGAAAAAAAAACTGGGCACTTACTACAAAAGAAATTTAGGGTTAAACCTGACTAGATTGATATTAAATGTTGTAAATTTGTTATTGAGGCACCAGATTCATCTCTCTTTAAAAGCATTTGTTAGTTGTTCAGTTATTTTATGTAACATTATTTTATGTATTGATTTGATTTTAATTTTAATTCATTAACAGAGCTTCTTAAGTTTTAAACGCCATACAGTTAGATATTTAATTCTTTTAAAGTAGTAGCACCAACTATCAAAAAAAATTTTAAGTTAATAAATTTGCAAAAATTTAATATTAGGTAAGCAGGAGTCTACCCAAAACCGAAAAACATGGCAAGGGGTGAATGAGACAAAAAAAGTTTGGGAACCTCTGGCTTAAATAAAGAAATTAATAAGGCTTCTGTTAATTTTAAAGCTCGTGTATTATGTAATAAAAAAGAACTAAAAAACACATAATTTATACTCAAAATTGATTTTTTTTACAACTCTCATATATACAAAGTCAACCATTAAGACTAATGCAATTTTGGAAGCATATCACGTTTAGTGGAACTGCATAGCTTTTATTTTATGCGCACATAATACAACTTTTACTCTAATTCTTCATAGGATATGAAAATAAAATGTGAAATTTCAATGAATCAACTTTACACTTGAAAGTTTAAGAAGAAAAAACAATAATTCAAATGCACGATAAAATATTGTGAAAGTTAAAAAGATTCGTAATTGTGTGCGTATTGCATAATTTGTATAACAGAAAAATTCTTATCGTTGGATATATTCCTGAGAAAATTTTGCTGTTTGAACCTACTTTGGTCATCTTATAGACTTCGATAAAATTCACTTCTTGAGAGCAAAATCCCTTTTTTTAAAGTTAATTAGTTGTTTTGAAAATTAAAAAAAAAAATTTGATTTTATACATTATATGTTCAGAAAAACTATTAACGATAATACTGGATCAATCTTAAACGAAAAGCTTATTGGCTTATGTCACTTTAAATACAAGTTTACAGATGCTATTTGTGACCTCATTTTCCTTCAAAACAACGATTTTTGATATACATTTCTTGGGATAAAATAAACAAGTAATATAAAAAAAAAAATTTATCCAATTCCTACTTAGATCAGCAAAAAAAAAAAAAAAAAAATTATTTTGTTACTTTTTATTAAATAGTTACAATTAATATAAATATGTATATACATATGACAGAATCCCACCATTAAGTGGCAATTAATTTATATTAATTATCTTTAAAGTATCGTATTGTCATCCAAAACAATCGTGTATATAAAATTTCAGTTCAGCTGTACAGCTTTGAACGTGAGAAGAAGAAATTCTTTTAAAGTTTAGACCCAAGTCGCTAAAAATGAAGCCAACGTGGCTGCATCTGTAATTCCTTAAATAATTAATTTCAATCAATAATTATAATTAATTATAATTAAGTTATCGTATTGTTACCCAAAACAATACGGCATTGAAAATTTCAGTTCAAATGAGCGCTTTAAAATGTGAGAAAAAAACTTCTTCAAGTTTTAACATGCCAAAATGGTCCCCAAGTCGCCAAAAATGATGTCAAGGTGGATGTATTTGTAATTCTTTGAATAATTAGTTTTAATCAATTTTTATTAATTATAATTAAATTACTGTATTATTCAAAATTTGTATGTACACAAATTTTCAGCTCAATTGCGAGTTTTAAAATGCATCTTATTAACGTTTGCAAATTTGAACAACATAAATATAGAGAGAGTTAGCTAATAGAGGAATTGAAAAATATAAAATAAAAGGCTACTAATCTCATATTTTACAAAAAAGTTAGTATGCGCAGAAGCAAAATGCTGAAGTTCACAAACAAAATACTCAGCGAAGGTAGAAAGTCTTCCGCGTTTAATATGAACTGGGGAATACAGATTTAGCACGTCTTTTATCTGTAGGTGGAGTTTTTACTCAGTCTGCACGGCGACTGATGAAGGAAAAAAAAGTCATCGCGTCTTTTGAGAACACGGAGTCGAAAAGTCAGATGATCATCCAAGTTCAACGACATTTTTGTATTCACAATTCATGGAAAATCAGTAATTTTTTCGTAGAAAATTTCAAACGATATATCATGCTTTAAAATAAATGTCCGACTTGCAAGTGAGGATTTATTAACGTCGAACTTACAGCAACACGAGAGATATTGGCAACGGACTTCGTAATTTTGTGCCTCGGTCAAGTGACGATGACGACACTCGGCTGGCCCCTCCCTCTTCTAACTACCACACCACATCAGCGAGAGGATATAGAGCCTCGGCAGAATTAACGTGCATCGGCCCCCTCCAAGCAGTGGGTCTTCTGTGTCACCAGGACACGAACCCGCGACACTCTCTGTGTGTGGCAACGAGTTCGTGACCTTAACCACTAGGCTACCGCAATCGCCTAGTTTGATTGGAAAACGTTCCACTTGTTTCACTCGCTTGACAACATTTTCGCCTTCATGATACATATATCTGAAAATTACAATACCTTTTTTTCTCAATTCGATTTACATACAAGTTTTGAGTTATGGATACATTTTTGAAGAAAAAACGCACTTTCTTCTTATATTCGGAAATATACGGTATATATTTTATGACGCCCTTTTAACAGTAAGATAAAGTATACAGCTTTAAATATTTACCGTGTTTAAAGTCCGACTTACAACTTAGTCACATTGAAATTAGTAATTATAAATTTGAAAAGTTAACAGTGTTAATTATTTGGGAACTGAGATAAATAACTCAAATGAACTGGCCTCAGTAATTTATAAAAGAATCATTGCTGCAAATAGATGTTTTTATTCCTTGAAGAGTTATTTAAAATTCAGTTTTCCCAAATTAAGAGCTAAATTGCTTCTTCAGAAAAGTCTTATAAGATTTGTCCTGACTTGTGCATCACAGACTTGGCCATTGACTTGAAGTGATGAGAAAGTTTTGTGAATTTTTGAGAGGAAGATCTTAGGCTGCAATCTTGTTTGGATCCAAGTGAATGGATCATCGAGAAGATCTAACTTAGAACTCTACAGAATTTACAAACAACCTGATACTGTAAAATTTTTTCAAATTACAGAGACTTAAAATGGGCTGATCATCTGGCTAGAATGAATGAAAATCATTGCAGCAAGAAAATCTTTCTGGTAAAGCCCATGGGAAATAACCTCGAGGTAGACCCCCGTTAAGATGGATTGACTGTGTCGAAAAAGACCCAAATATCTTAAAGGACAACAACTGGAAAACAGTTGCCACAAGTAGAGATGCCTGGAGAAAACTTCTGGAGAAGACCAGGGTCCACCCAGAGCTGTCAAGTCATTGATGAAGAGTGAATGAGTGAGTGGATATTAACGTCATACGGTTCAGCTACACGAGGGCTTTTGGCGACGCGGACCTCGTAATTTTGAACCATGGTCAAGTGACGAGTATGACACCTGAACTGGCACCCTCTCTCCTAACTACCACACCACAAAGCATGTGATTTCTAAGAATTTCATATTATTAAAGCCAAACATGTATAAAACTTTAAAAAAAAATTTTTTTAATCGAAAAATTCCTGTTTGTTTACTACCATTTGACCCTGTCCTTTAAAAGGTAAACAGCTTCAAACTAAACCCAGTTAATTTTTACCACCAACAAACACTTTATAATATTCACAAAAATAGGTCTTTCATGGGGATGATAAAACCCATAACAAAGAGAACGAAATATAATCATAATCCTTTTAGATCTTGAACGAAAAATTAACTGTTTCTGTTTACGACTGTCTGTCGTTCTGTTTACGACTTACGACATCTCAATTTTATTGATTTAAAGCCACATCCTTAAATCAAAGCCAGATGATTTTTCACAGTGGGGAAGACACTTCATTAAACCCGATCCTAAGAAATCGCCCATCTCTTTCCGGGGGTCGTTTTGACCCCAGAAATAGAAACCGTAACCAATAATACCGGTTCCAAGAACGAGCGTTAGTGGGGTCATCCGAACACGTGTCGGGCACGCGTCAGTTGCACGCGCCTTATTTTCTCGCGCGCGCGTGCATCCATCTCATCAACGTTTTCTATTAATAGTCCTTATTCCGAACGAGATCATGGTTGAAGAACAGATGGGAAGAAAGAGTTAAATGCATTCTTGTTGCGCTGGGGTTGTTTATCCTTTCCACCTCCCCCATAGAATCGTTTGCAAGGATTCAAAACGCGAGCAACCGCTTTCGTGGTTCGTTTCCAAAAGGTTGAGTTACCCGAAACAGAGTGTCGGAAGACGACGTCACATTAACGTCAAAAAGACGTCACGTTCAGCGTCGATTGCTGGGGGCGGGATGCCAATGGAGCTATATTTAGCTTCGCTTTATGTAAACGAGAAAGGGGTATTTTAAAATGGGCTCCGCGAGGTATAATTTAAAAATTAACAAAAGATTCCTGTGGTCCAGGCATGGAGGAAACGGTATAAATAAAACGGAGAGAGCTAAATATATGGTTCATCATCATAACTAAATTTATTTTTAGAATTTGATGCTCTTTAATATCGTTTTCTAAACATTGCTTGTTGTTTTCATAGGGGAGGAGGATAAACAAGCAAGTATAATATTACATGTAATGAGACATTTACATGCACGAAGAATTCAAAATAATTTGTATACAGACCTCCCTCGTGTAACACGGTGCTTGTAAAACACAGTACAAAATTTGCGATTATTATAACACAGATTTACACGGCACAAAACTTGAATTTAATGTTACCCGGTTTTGATATAACAATTTTACATAGCATATGTATTTAACGTAAAATCCGGCGTATAACGAGCACCCATACGTCAGAGCTGCAATTTTTAATTTTAAGATACATTCGCTGTATAACGCACTCCGTTTTTACGAAGAAACTTGAAATGCACGTATGCAATGCTAGTATGTTTTGAAGTCATTTATTCGAGGTACTATTGCCGGCTTTTGAAGAAATAGTATATTTTTAGAAATACAACCCTTTTTAACTTCATAAGAAATGTCATTTTTTTAAAAAAACAACAACAGTATTTTGATATTATGTAGAGTAATTTTTTTTATGCCATCTTTTTTTATTTTTATTTTTCAAGCTCTTATTTTTATAACCGGCGTATAACGCGCACTCGTACATTTCGATCGTACTTTTTTGTGTTATAAGTGCGAGTTATACACCGGATTTTACGGTAAATTTAATTGAACTGCAAAAAAAAAAATAGTTTTGGCTAAAAAAATTAGAAAATTTTTTTGTTGAAAAAGATTTTTCAGAAGTACGTAGCGGAAATTTTTAAAGAGAATCACAAAGTTCTTTAGTTCCTTTTAAAGAAATTCTGAAAGAATTGCAAGATCGAAACAGGCAGGTAATTAATTGCCACTAGGTCTGATAACTTTTGTAATGATGGAGAAATAACAACTGAGGAGGAGTTTCAACCACAACTTTGAGAAAATAATTAGATTAACTGAAATTTCTGATGAAAATGATGATGGAAATTAATTTTGGGATCCTAATAAGTCGTTTCTATTCATTTTATAATGATAATAATTATTCTTTTGAATTTTTTTTTGTTGGATTTTTAATTTTTGCATTTCATAATTTTGTTTTTGTTTAAAACCTTGAAGTTAACTTACTTTTTTTATTTGTATGTTTTATTGGAACGAAATTTCAGCTATTATAAAAATTTACACCTTAAGACTTGACTTCGATAATACATGGTACGCATTACCTTTATTTATATTGTGACGTTTGATTCAATAATGGTAGCGTGTTTGAAATATAATAATTTAGTTTAATTGTCACAGCTATTATTTACATTAATATACAAGTTTTCACTATGAGATGATTTTAGAGTCCAAAATAATACTGTGAGGGAGGGATCTTGTTGATGTCCGTTCCATGCGAAGTTTTCGCCCTCTCTCCTTTTCTCTCGGTTGACCGACCTCCGCGCGTCCCCTTTCACACCCCACATCCGGTGGTGGCGAAATGCTTCCCCTCGGGTCAAAGGTTGCAGGGGCTAATTAAGACACGTCCCTCGCAGTATATTAGCGACTGCAGGTGGTTTTGCACGTGTGGTCATCATTCTTCTAAAAACTGACCCGGCCTGGGGAAGCAAGTCCCAGATGTCTCAAGGGGGGGGGACGCACATACGTCACAATATTATTTCGAAGTTTCGCATAATACAGCTTCGACTGCATAATACAGTTTTCGAATAATACAGGCCTTTATTTATATTATCTGCATACCTAATTCATTTAATAAAGAAATAAATAATGAGTTATATATAAATAAATAAACCGTGTTATATAGAACTCGTATAACACGGTTTCGAAAAAACACGGTACGGATTAACCGTGTTATACGGGGGACACCTGTAGTTCTAAAATGGATACCTGTGGTCCAGGCATGAAGAAGCAGTGTAAATAAATAAGGAATACCTAAACATGTGTTTAATGTATGAAAGTAAATTTACTTTCAAGATTTGATTCTTTAATAATGCATGGAAAGTTGGCTTATGGTTTGTTTTCAGAAGTAACAGAGAGAAGTAGTTAGACATATCAGTGGGAATATATATCAGAAAAAAATTCTTCCTGAAGAGAAGGAATAATGAAAAACAAGGTCCAGCAAAAAAAAAATTTAATTTATTACTTCTACGTTTTTCAGAATATTTTTTTTTATCTATTTATAGAATGCTAATTTTTTATCAGCTTTTCGGAAAGTTTTTATCTTTTTCAGAATGGTAGATTTTTTTAAAAACATTTTAATCTATTTTGAAAAGTATAAAATATCTTACTTTTCTGAAAAATAAATTTAAAAAATCCTGAAAATAAAATAAGAAAACTAACAATCTCAAGAAAATCATAATATTTTGATCTTCGAAATGGTAGCTGGTGTATACAATAGGAAGTTAAGGGTTCAACCCCCTACAGACCAATAATTTAATTTTTATCAGCGAGTGAATGAATAATTAATGTCACACTGTTTACACGAGGACCTTTGGCGACGGACCTCATCATTTTGAACCATGGTCAAGTGACGAGGACGACACCTGAGCAGACACACTCCTCTTCTAACTACAACTTCACACCAACGGGAGGAAGTTTGAACTATCGACACATTTAACGCGCATCGGTCCCCTATACAGCGGGTTTTTAGTGGTACTGGGCTTGAACTCATGGCATGCCAGCCATGATCCGATACCATGAACACTTGGCTACCACGGCCACTTAATTTTTAGCAGAGATTACGACTTAGTGCTTTTGTCAACGTGTTTTTTTTATTATACCCCCCCAACCCTTAAGAGACCCCTTTTTAAGGGTTGTGTGCACCACTTACAAGACACCAGTATAAAATACCTTGTAATATTTTTATTTTCTAAGTCTTAAGAATGAAGCCCGATAATGCCTTACATTAGTAATTCCCAACCTTTTGATCGTCATGGACCGGTCAACGTTCAATAATTTAAACGCGGCCCGCTGAGGGGAGAACGTTGATTGTTTTTAATTTAGAGTGGTTGGATTTAATAATTTTAATTTAACTGGGTATTCAAATATACCTTCAAAATAAAAAAACAGTTACACCAAAAAATGAATATGAACTGAAATTCACTGGGGGTGAGAAATACACCCCAGTAAATAAAATGGAAATAGTTTAACGTTCTTTGAGCAGCCCGGTACCATTTGATCCAAAGACCGGTTCATAGCCCGGGGCCTTACATAATAAAAAAAAATTATTAAAAAGTTCTTGTCTGAATGTAATATGTAAGAAAGTCGATAAAAGCTAATATTTTTTTCTTTAACCCCATGCAATTCTTCTAAAGCAGTGATTCTCAAAGTGGCCTATATGGACCCCAGGGGTGTATGACGATCTGAAAGGGGTCCACGTCAGCGAAAAAATAACTTTGGGGTCTATGAGGTGGAAATGGGAGTCTACGATAGTGGGAGTCTACGTTCTTTGAGCAGCCCGGTACCATTTGATCCAAAGACCGGTTCATAGCCCGGGGGCCTTACATAATAAAAGAAATTATTAAAAAGTTCTTGTCTGAATGTAATATGTACGAAAGTCAATAAAAGCTAATATTTTTTTCTTTAACCCCATGCAATTCTTCTAAAGCAGTGATTCTCAAAGTGGCCTATATGGACCCCCAGGGGTGTATGACGATCTGAAAGGGGTCCACGTCAGCGAAAAAATAACTGGGGTCTATGAGGTGGAAATGGGAGTCTACGATAGTGGCTCTCTTTAAACCAGATCTTGACCTTGAATTTAAAAGAAAATTGAACCAAGTGAAAACCAGATTTACATATTTAACAGATTTATTTATAAGCTTAATGAAGTTAATTTGCAGTTATAAGGCTATTAGAAAGTTACAATTATAAGTTCCTAATACAGAGACCATGATTTCAGCATTTTTTGCCAGAATTAAGCTAAAGAAGCATAATTTTGGACGTCGTTAACTTTCCCAATTCCTCAATTTGTCACAGACAATCTGCCCGAAAAATGACGTTTTAACCTATCTTCAGCATTTAAATGCCCTTTATTCAGATTTTGAAACTAGGTTTGAGAATGCTCTGAACACATTGTAATACCATAGTAGGCAATGAATTCAAGTGGGTCACATTGAAACAAAAATGTCAGATTGTCAGAACTGATGATCGGAATTGGCACTAAAGAAAGATCTTAAAAAAGTTTAGAAACCAATGTCAGCAATTTTGGTTTTAAAAAGGTAAATCTTCTATTCATCCCGAATTGTGGAATATCTTGAAAAAGTTTAATGCTTTTCCAGGTGAAAAGGAGTTTCAGTGCGGTTGCCACTCTCCGAAAAAAAAAAGATTAGACACTACTGACTGAAAAGATTTAGGGATAAACTTGACAAGATTGATGCCACATGTTGAAAACTTGTTATTGAAGCTCTAGATTACCTCCTCATTAATATATTAATTAAATTTTAATTTAATTAATATAAACATGTGTTTCTTAAGTTCTATAAACATCGTACTTCTCTACAGTTAGAAATTAGCATTTTGAGAAGTAAGTTTTTCTACAACAGCTGTCAAAAAAAAAAAAAGCAAGCAAAATTCAATATTAGGGGTCTATCCAAAACCGAAAAATGGGGCAAGGGGTCTATGAGACAAAAAAGTTTGGGAAATTCTGTTCTAAAGAATAAAATTTCATTTTTTTCCCCTCGTAAAATATAATAATTGGCAGCTAATACGTGTATTTATAAGAGGAAAAAACGATGGAAGACACAACTTGTTGAATGAATTAGGTTTTAGAATATATATTTGGGGTTTGTTGTTGTAAAAGTTCTCTAGAAGAAATAGTGACAGATGATTTCAAATACTTTTCCTTGTTGAAGAATGTATTCTGATATTACACAGCAGTATAAATCCATCTACAAGGGAAAGCAAGGAGAGGTGATTTAGTACTTGGGGTGCCATCCACTCAAAGTTGCTTCCCTTGGTGATCTTCCTTAATGGACCTTCCCAATTAACGACCTTTTGAAGGCGTAAAAATAGGCATTTGTTTCAGTCTTAATGCTGCTAAAAAAAAATCCCTGCTTCAATAAAATCACTGAAGTGTTTGCTTTGGGGGTGCAGAGTAAATTTCTTTTTGTACATCACAGACTTCTATTTTTGTGTTGCACTGAGTCACGTCCAATCACTGAGACCTTAAAGAATATGGAGAAGAATTGCTTGCTGAAAATAGTTGCGAATTAAGACAGCTAGAATGGATTCGAATGAAGTTATGATGCGTAAGTTATGAAAAGAACAAAAAAAAAAAATCTTTAAAAATACTCTTCTACATTCTTTTCAGTTCAGAAAATTGGGCGAGAGTTCTAGGGTTCCAAAACATTGAACTGAAATAAGAAAAGTAAGGTATCTTAAGAGCTAATAATTTTAAATCTTTACGTTTCTTTATACATTGACTAGCCGTTACCCTCCCGCTTCGCCGGGTATTTCATGATGTTTTATAAATATATCTGTTTATATTCTGACAGACAGACAGACAGACAGACAGACAAAAATTTTAAAAATTGGTTTTTTGTTATGAGTACCGTATATACTTTTAGTGCATTAAGTAAAAAGCTGCTAATTTGAAATTACAAACAGACACTTCAATTTTATTTATTTGCATAGATTTGGTCTTTAAAATTTTAAGAATTCGGAACTGTTTGAATTTTGTATAAACTATTTTTTTTCTTCAAAAAATAATGGATAAAAGCGACACACTCATCGTGAGATCTCGGGAGCTATTATACCCATAGACTTTAAATTTAGTAATCATGTTTCTTTTGTTGAGCAGAGATCCACAAAGGATGGGTTTTGCAAAAATGAGGTGGTAAAAATTTCCATTCTGGAACTATTTGACCTCTACAAGCTTGAAATTTGGTAAACTTGTTTCTTCAGTTAGCACAGCTCTACTGAGAACGGGAAAAACGGAAATGAGATGCTTTGAGCCGTTATACATGATTTTTAATAATTTGTTGTTGTTCATGATTATATTTCATAAATTACAAAGATAGTTATTCTTTACGTGTGGTCCTATTCAGTAGCGCAAACAAAAATTTTTAAGGGGGGGGAGATCCATGGTCGAAAGTCCCCCAAATCATATCATACCTCAAGGCAACACCAATTGATTCTTCTGATTTTGTCGATTTCGTTAACAAAAAAACAGTAAAAATAAATTATTGAATTAATAATTAGCATTAATTTATAAAATAAATTGTTAATTACAAGTATCTAATTAAATTTTACTTTATATATATAGGATTATCATCAATCGAAAAAAACTCAAGGGTTTTGGGGGTGTCCGGACTCCCTTGTGTGCGCCCTAGTCCTATATTTCAGATTTAAAGTTATAAAAAGGAGACTTGAAGATTTTAAATAAAAGGATACGTTTATGTCTGAATGTGATGTATAGAAAACTATCTTTCCTTTTTATAGTTAATAATA
>BMAO01013585.1:0-38329 GCA_019973975.1 Trichonephila clavata
CTAAGTTCTACCATGACAGCCTTTGAAAAGTCAAGAAATGTTAGGAGAAATGGTAACTAACTGGGTATTGAATTTGTTGAGAAGTCTTAAGAATAACTAATAAATTTTATCTTGATTTTTTTAGTAATAATAAAAACTGGATTCTCCCCCTCTAAAAAAGGGTTGCACACTTTGATGACTCTTTCTAAAAGAAAATATATTTTCATTAATTCTTTTTTATAATTACCCAAAAGATACAGTATTAATTTTTTTTTTAAATACTAATTCAAAAATGTAGAAAAATTTCCAAAAAATATTTGAAAATATTAAAATTGAAAACTTAGTTTTTAAAATTACATTGATTCTGCTTTTAGGCAAGCAAAAAAATGTGCATTTTTGTTTTCTTTTAGAAAATTCTAATTAGCTTTCTTTTAAATAAAAGTACAGTCTGACCCCGATTTAACAAAGCTCTATTTAATGATTTAACAATTTTTTTTTCTTCCTTAATTAAAATGAAGGCAAAAACCCCTATTTAACGAATAATAAACCCTGAATTAATGAATTATTCCAACAGTTGGAAGAAAAATTTATTAGTTTATATTAGAAAAAATTGGATTTTTTTTATTCAAATAGATGCATCCTTTTTGTCTGGAACAGAGAAAGACTTTTCTTCTAAGCAGCAAATTTCAATCAGGAATGGTGAATACAATTAGACTTTATGAGTGTAACCTATCATGCGAGTCTTGAAAAGGACAGAAAATTCCTTTCTTGTCTCATCCCAATCCACAGTGATTAGGATGCATTTTATGAAGGACTACTTATCTGTGCAACTGAAATTGTTGATTTGTCGGAGCCAATGAATAGCGATTCTGATGCAGAAATTGATAATGAAACTCTTATCAACACTGTTACATTTTCTAATGCTTTTTATTGTTTGGAAACTGTGAAAACATACCTCTTTCTTCTGAAGCAGAGTGTAAATGTCAGTATTTTCTTCTCTGTATAAAGTCGAACAAGAACTCTTTCATATCAGGAATCAAAGATTTTCAAACATCTATTAGTCAGTGTTTTAAAATTTCCAATTAACTGAGGCGTAATAATTCACTAATCGATTTTAGCTGCTGAATAAAAAGTATTCAGTTTTTAACTATGGATATTTTTTCTGCTGTTGCTTATTGTAGAATTTGCAAAATTTAAAAACATCAAATTAGTATTTTGTTGGAGCCCCAGTTTAACAAACAAAATGTTCAGTTCAGATGAATTTGTTAAATCCGTGTCCGACTGTGTATAAATAATTTATCATTTTAACTGAACTCCTACTTCATTCATATTTGTATTTAGTTATGTCACTAAAAGAAAATTTCATATGATATATTTATTTCATGTTGCAAGAATTCAAAATATGTACAAAATTATTTTTAAAAATTTCTATTTAAAGGGTCACTCTGAAATTTTTGAGATACTTCTAGTTTTTTAAAGTTATACTTATAAAATTTTAGGAGTGTTCAAAGTTTCCTCTTGCATCAGTGCACTTTGATGCAGGAGGAATTTTCCACTGATTAAATGCCTCGAAACATTCATTTCTTGGAATTGATAAAAAAAATGCATTTATAGCCACATCTATCTCTTCTTCTTAATGAAAACAATGTCCTTGTAAGTTCTTTTTTAGATTAAAAAATAACCAAACGTCACACATTGCTAGATCCGAAGAGTAAAGTGGATGTTCTATCACTTTAATTTGTTTTTGTTTAAGAAACTCAACTGTTAATCTGGATGTATGAGAAGATGCATTGTCATAGTGAAGCATTAGTCCACTACCATTAACTTCTTGGAGAATTTCTGGAAAACATTTAGTGGTATACCAGTTTGCTGTTACTGTCTTCTGTCCTTCCAACTTGATGGCTTTGACCAGTCCCGTACTTCTAAAAAAAATGGCATATATTACTTTTTTCATTGCCCATTGTCTTTTCACCATTGTTGGCCTAGGATCATCTTCAAACACCCATATTTTGCTTTCTTGACAAAAAACTCAGTCTTTCATCCCTTTAGTGGGTCAATAAATGAGTGCCAAGCTTGCTTGGGAACTGAACACTGAGGGTTTCGCATAAGTCTGACCACTTGACCGAAACATCTGCACAAGCACCCTAGTGCCTAAGGTCACATAAACTGAGATAAGCACAGTAGGTCGTGGTCCTCATGGGATGTTGTGCCACTGAGTTCAGTTCTGTACTCTTCCTTTAATGGGTACTAGATTCGTAATTTTAAAAATAATAAATTTTCAGTTTTTATTAACTTTTTTCCTTTGAAGTCAAATGCCATTCAAAATATTCTTTATTTTTCCAAGCATTTATTTTGTAAAAATTGTTCCCTGTAAAATTTTTAGTAGAAAAAACCTCAGTTCTTTTCACTGTTACTGGATTAAATTATATTATTTATATACTTTTAAAGTAATTTATAGTGGTTTGTCTTTCTTGAATTAGGATAACTAGGCTAGCTCCTTAGTGAATAGTGTTCAAAAATTTAATCATGAACATTAATAGTAAGTTTATATTAAGTTAAGAAATGAGAAATTATTTTTTTTAAGTGAAAACTATCTTAAATATATTTCTTTTGCACCTCTTATTTAAATGCTTCTTATCCCCACACTTCATGCTCTGAAAACTAACAATCCCATCTTAAGGACTTATAGTTTAATATATATTCCCCTTCCTGTCATTTATCTTTAGTATGGATTCAATTTTGAAAGTATAAATTATCTTGGAAAAGTTAATATTCAGTGATTTGATATATTTATTTAGTATGGGGGAAAAAATGACTAGACTTTAAGCAGATATGAATTCTGAATCTGTGTGTGTGTGTGTGTGTGCTGTGTGTGTGTGTGTGTTGTTTTTTTTTTTTTTTTTTTTTTTTTTTTTTTTTTTTTTTTTTTTTTTTTTTTTTTTTTTTTTTTTTTTTTTGTGTGTGTGTGTGCGCGCGTGTGTGTGTCGAAGGAGTTATTATTTAAAACTCCTGATAACTTAAAAATATTCTCTCAAATTTAAGTTTCTAGAAACATTTTTAGCATTCAAGAAAAGCTACAGAAAACAGATTTTGCTATGAAAAACTACAGATTGTAGAGTCATTTAAAAATATATATACCCATGTAATAATTTTTGCAATAATTTTTTTAACTCTGAGGGAATAAAGTTAAATGAATTCATGTATTTAATTTTATAAAATAATTTTTTCTTTATAGATGTCAATGCTCTTGTGAAATTTGATAGATAATGCTCTAAATAGCTTACATTCCAAATTTTATTTAAATCTGATCATTCATTTAGAGATAATTAGGAGAACTGTTTAGAAGTTGTGTACTTTATTACTTCACACACATGATCATTAAGATTTATAAACTAATATGCGACTCTAAGACTTATTTTTGATTGTTACTTTGAAATTAAATTTTTCGTGAACTGTTGAGGGGAATTGTGTGAACTTTTGGATATAAATGCTTTATGGCATAAAAAATCTAAATATATAAAATTTAATTTCTTACAATTTTTTGTAATTGTGTTCAATAAATCATATTTTTCATAATATTCCTTTTTGTTTTATAAGTAGATGAAACATTTTGTCCAATGGAGCAAAATGTCTTGAAATGTGTCCATTCCTAAATTTTTAAGACTAATTTAACATTATGTAACACTTTTTTTTTTGTAACCCATATAACTAGGCAAAATTTCAAGAAATTTGAAATAATTTAAACCTTTTTCATAATAAGGAATCAGATATGCAAAAAAAATTCATAATGAGAACATTCTTATACTAATTAACTATTACTTAAGTTAATTGAATAATCAACAAACGTCTCTTTTCTCTAGGACTGGACTAACAATTTCCTATAGAAACCAAATTAACTGAGAAAACTTTTCCTTTAACATAATTCTTTACTGATATCAGACAATCAGTAACTCTTTCAAAACATTTCATCATATGCTGTTGGTAACATGTAATTTACATATGGGGGAGTAGTTCCAATTATCATTCATTTTCCCTTTCCAGACTGCTTAACAATAAGGCACATGTCTTAACCATTGATACATTTATATTGGCATAAAAATTTAATAAACATTATTGCATAAATTTTTTTTCAAGTAAATTATTTTTAAGTTCTTACTGTTTCCATTTCATTCTATAGAAAAGTTTTATGACTGTGCGATGTAATTGATTTTCTAATATAAGCTGTTGTAACATTTTTATGGCTTTTCCATAAATTTATGCTTATTTAAAGACACAGGTTTATATGTTTTAAGTACTACAAATATTGATTCAGTTTTTGTTAATGTCAAATTTTGAAGCCATGCAAGGTTTATTGACAATGAGATCTTATACTTCTGTATTTGGGTCATGGAACAAGGATGACTCTTGAGCTCGTACTCCCTACTCTCCAACTTCCACAACATGCCTACTTATGGACTTTGAGCTATAACAGATATCATATCCATCATTTAGTGATATACGTAACTACATTGAAAAAGAACAAATCTGCTTGATTATATTACTTTAAACTATCTAGCATTGTAATGTTATTTGTCTTTAGATTAACTAACTAATTTCTTTTCCTTTTAATCTATATATTTTGGTTGCTATACTGTATATTAATTAAACAAAGTGTCCCAGAATCAACGTTTTTAATACATTCAAAAACATTAAATTTATAAATTATTACATTATACATGTTTTTAATTGAAATTTGATTTTTATTTATATTTTGAGATTTTAAATACATTTCCTTTTGTAGAGATTACAGAATTTCAAAAAGTTGTTGATGGATTTCTTCAGATATCTGAAACTTTATCGGCTGAAGTAGAAAAAGAAAAACTCAAAGTAAGTGAATTATTGTAAGGTTTTATTGAATATATAAGATTTTATTGTTATATAATAAACTACCATTATATGTACTCACTTTTATATAACTAGATTTTCTGGTTGCAGCTTGTTCACATTAAACTGGTAAATCTTTAAATTTTTTTAAGTAGTAAGATTTTTAAACAAATAATTGACATATTTTTAAGAAATCCCAGTTGTAATCATCTTGTTATTTCTAAATATTTTTTTTTAATAATTTTTAAAATATTTACATAATTTAACTGTATACTAACTCAACTAATAGTAAATATGGTATAATACTACAACAGCTTTCATACAAATATTAATTCTGAGCAATTTAAATATTGGTACAATAATGTATAGGAGCAAATTTTTCATAGTTGTAGTAACATTATTATAGGCCCCATGACCAAGTGGTAGTGTTTTACGTTTCCACACCACAGGTCAGGGGTTCTATCCTCGTGCTGGACAAGGTCGACTCAGCCTCTCATCCTTTTAGTGAGTTGATAAATGAGTACTAAGCTTGCTTGGGGACTTAACACTGGGGGTTTCGCTTCAGACTGACCACTTGATTGGGATATCTGCTTATGCACCTCAGCGCCTTATAGTCATGTATTCTGAGATGGGCATAGTAGGCCTGGGCTGTTGCACCACTGAGTTTAGTTTTAGTAACATTATTTTAAACACAAATAAAGCAAGTTATTTAGGTGCTATGAATTAAATTTAAAAATAATTGCTTATTAACCTCTTAATGCACACATATTTTGAATAAAACTGGCTAAAAGAAATTTTTTTTTTTATTTAAAAAAACACATTTTAAAACCTTATTTTGGTGGAAAAAATGTACTAAATCAATCTTAATTTTTGCTTTAATTTTGGATTTTGATCCACATTGCAGAGAAGAGCCAAATGTTGCAATCTTGGTTGTACTTCAACTTTTGATATCTTTTTTTTAAATTGCTGTTTTGAAAAAGCATATTTGTATCATTAAAAATATTTTATACTTTTCAACAGAAATAATAATAATAGTATTTATTTTTTTAAAAATTTCAAAATTTTCTTTTGTGTAATATGCGCTTACCCCAAAATTGCATTTATTTACACATTTTACAACTTTCTTTTTCTTTTGCTATTCTTTTTAGCACAACATAGAAGCTTTTTTTTCTTTCTTTTTTTGAGGTTGGTGGAATAAATCTGAGAAAACAGCATTTTGTTAGTCGTAGAATTTGTTTTGTAAAAGTTAGATAATTTTAATATAAATATTTCTATTAAATTGCTTCTGAAATCTAATTTTTTTTCCACCTCCATTTTTTATACAAATATTTAAAACAAGTATTTAATATTTCACAACTAAATTGTAAAATATAAGAAACAATTGCCTTTATCTAAATTAATGGATCACAGTCAATCTCATGAGTGGAGATGTTTGCTTATATTCAAGTGGTGAAAAATACAGCAGCATAAAATACAACCCTGCTCTAATTATCTTGAGTATGCGTAATATGGCCTGTTTAGCGTGCTTGAATTAACTGGAGTTCACACGTTAATTAATTAATAAGTTATTCAATTTAATAATTAAGAGTTTTTTTTTTAAGTTGTAATAAAATAATACAACTTAAGCCATGATTTAATAATAGAAAAGACACTCTTTAAATAAATGACATTTTTGTTTCACATTGTAAATACTTAATATCAGTTTTTAAACTTAATAACACTGTCATCTATAATTTGGTGTTTTTCAATGGAAAACATTTTTTAAAAAATAAATAAATATACATTTTAAAAGGTTTTTTTTTTTTTTTTTTTGCTTGTTTTAAAATTAGAGGTATTAGCAATGCCAAGTTTTAAGTGTGCATAAGGAATAAATTATTACATTTTAATCTACATCTAGAGAAAATCAATATTTCATTTGAGTGAATCATTTTAAATTTAAGACATTCATATTTTTTTACCTTACTTATTAATATCAAAAGCCTCAGTCCTTTAAAATTATTCTACTTTAAGCTTTATTGAATCTAGGTTTAAAGGGGGGGGGGACTAGTTTTAAAAGATTAATTCAGTAGTAAAACTGTCTTACTTTAACATTATTCACATCCAAGATGACACCAAGAATAAAAAGAAAAGTAAAGGTATTCATTATTTGTTTTATAGCAGATAACAAAACATGATTGAAAATAAGAATAAATGAAGAGAAATTATAAATAATTTATTTTACACTGTTGTATTTACATATTAATTTCCTCTTTTCTATGGTGAGGGGGGGGGGGCTTTTATTATCTTTTGTAAATTTTGAATCTCCTGGCTATCAAACTACAAAATTTATTTTTTAATTTCATTTTTCCCTTCATAGTATTCATTTGTCAGAATATTAAAAATTCTTTAGTGGTATTAAATATTCCTTATTTTCAAACATCATCTTCAAAATATCTAAACTTATGCAGTTACTTTTTTTGTGAAGTTACGTGTTAACTATTACATTTTTAAAATTATTGTGCCCAAATCAAGCATTGATATTGCATTTATAATTTACTGTTTAAGAATCTCATCAAATTCAATTTTTCCTGTGCACTTGGCACCTACAAGAATCTTCTAAATATTCCTATAAAAGATTTCTTGCATAGTTTATAAATATTTTAATTCAGCCTCTCTTTTTTTTAAACATATTACATTTTCTTTTCTTCAAAAATATACAAAATTCAATTTTTATGAGTGTAATATATGCAAAAGTACAAATAAGTTTTTGCCATTTTTTATCAAAAATTGGGCATTTATTATGAAAGAATAGTACATTGTTTTATTCACAAAGTATTGTCTATCGCTTGCTGCTACCTTTTCAAACCTTTCTGGCAGCATACAGATACCCTGTTGAAAGAACACTACATCTTTTAAGGCAAATTTTCGGTATCTTATGATGTGAAGTGCTACTCAGAACAGGCAATGTCAGATGAATACAGCAAGTAGGATAGGTTTCCAAGTAGGTTTTGACCTGTTGTGCAACATGTGGATAAACATTATCATGCAGAAGAATGATTTTGAGTCTGGAGTAGTAGTGGGTGAGTTTTTCCTTATGTGCTCGGCTCAATCTCATAAATTATATCGGTAGAGTCCCATTAATGGTTTTATTCAGTTTGAAAAATTCATAATACACATCACTAAACTTATCCCACCTGATACACAACATGATTTTTTTTTTCTTTTTCCATAAGTATTTGGCTAGGCTGTTGATCTTGAAGCATGACCACATGGTCTTCATTTCCTCTTCAAATTATCATGGTGGATCTATTTTTTCATCACCAATGAATATACGATGCAAAACACACTTTTGCAGACTTCCACATGTGCATTCTATGTTTTTCTGCTTAAATTTATTTGGAAAACAATATCTTTTCCAGCAATTTTAAACTATATGAAATTGCTAGTTGAATTACTCCCAATGTAAGTGCAAGTTCTTCTTGCATTTGGCAAGAATCTTACTCCAATGATCAATGCTATCCAAGAACAAACTTGAAAATATTTTATGAATGAAGTTGCAGTATGAAAAAATAAAACTTCCACAGCTGTTTTGTTAGAAAGAAACATCCACTTTTTACCATTCAGTCAATCAAACATTATAATAATAAATATCTTTCACAAAAACGATGCATGGTTTTCTCTTACTTTTTTGAAAATGTAATAAAACTAATAGAATTTTTCGTAAATGATTGAAAACCAAGCTTTTAACCAGCTAATTCTATCTGTGTTCCACATTTTATTTGATAAATTTGGAATCACCTTATTTACTGTCAAGATATATACATTGAAACAAAAACACTGACTAGCTCAAAATTATTAGTTATGGAGAAAAAAAATTGTTGAAACTTATTGCACATTGAAAGATTTCAATGAAACCCTGCCCCAAGCATTGCATTTTTAACAATATAAAAGCTGTTTCTATTATATTCAAAACGTTTCTTTTAAAATATTTTTTTTTTATTATAAGTATATAAAGTGGTATATTATGTATCAAAAGGAACAACTGAAAAACTTGATGTTGTTAATAAACTTGAAAAATTTAAGTAAATAAAAAGAATGGATTTGCAAGTCTTTTTAAGTGAAATAGTTGGTTATTCTAATATATATATATAGTCATTAAATACTTCAAAATAAAACTTGCATAATTTCTAAAATTTCTTATTTATTTTAATATTTCCAGGAAAAAATATGTATCATTTGTGACTTTTTCTTGTCTACCATCAACATAATATTTTTAATAATAATATTCAATTTTTTTTACATTTGATTATTATTCATCAAATAGGCAATTGGCTCAAGAAATTTACTTAAATCAATTACCAAACAAAGGGAAGCTCAACAACAACAGCTACAAGCTCTGATAATTGAAAAAAAATTACAACTTGAAAGGTAAGTCTATTTCTTCTCTTTCAGTATGTGTACGTGTGTATTTTAAAACTTCAAATAATTTTTATTTTCCCAGGCTTAAAGTGCAACATGAATCACTTAAAAAAGAAGAAATGGAGCAAAATGAGTTGATTGAACAATTTTTACTTCAAAAATAAAAAAAAAAACATTTACATATAAGTATTTGATATTGCTTTGTTGATGATTTTTACACAAATTTATGTTCTGTGTAATACAGAATTTGTATTTTTATTGCACTCAATATATATTCATACAACTTGTAAATAAAAGTATTTATTCATGCTTTATATATCAAAGATGATTCTTTCACAAACATTCTAATGAATATTTTATTATTCAACACAATGTGTAAAATATGTATTGATATTAACAAAAATAAAGATTAAAGGAATACTCTTAGTAAATGAAAGTATCAGTTTGTGGCTTATGAGCAGCATGTCAAATTTTAACATTTGAAATCTGAAGCTCCTATGTTTGGACAATATGCTATACCACCCTCTATAGAACGGTTAGTTAGTGAATGATAACGACATCTTAGCAACTTTGCTGAAGCCTTTGGTTGTCGCTCTCGAGTAAATATACCTTTCTTGTTTCCCACAACTCTTGTGATTTCTAAAAATAAGAAAATTTTATTGATATCAATTCAATAAAAGTCAACTGTCTTTCAACTGAAAAATACAAAATTCCAAAGTAATTTTAAAAATCAATATCAGATTTGCTTTTTACACACAAATGTTTGTTCTTCTATTTTTATCACTTTCCATAAAAGTTGTAATATAGTTGATTTTCAAAAAATTCAAGAGTGTGCATTAACATTCTGTACATCATAAATCATTGCATATTGAAACACACTGAATCAGCATATGTGTGTTGTCATAATTTACCCTTTTGATATATATCATTCTTTACTACCAAAGTTTTTCCTGTAAATGAATATCAATTGATTTTGCACAAACCAGTGAGTGTACATATATTTATGCAATTTCAAATAATTCTTCACCAGATTTAGTATTTTAAAAAAAACCATCAAAATATTTTTTACAAGCTTTTACTCAAAACTCATCAATATTACCAATAGCATTTTTACTTTATATGAATAAAAATGTAACCAAATTTATTTAAAACTTATTGTACAAAAAATTATCACACCAAATAAACCAGTTAGCTCTGAAAAAAAGAACTTTAAATCTAACATGTTATGTTCTTTTGGCAAAAATATTTAAAATTTATATTTCAGGTGATTTTTAACTTTTTCATTATTTAAAATTTCCCTATACTTGATTTAATCAACATGATTTTAAAGTGCATAACTGGCTATTTTTTCCTACATAAATGTGAATCAGGATTATATTGTAATTATTTTTTAAAGATCACAGTTTTTGTTATCTATCAAATAATTGCATAGTTGTTGCATGGCATAGCACTGTTGATTAACTATTCAAAATACGGCTGAATAATCTTATTTGAAATACTTTTGTCACTCAATTTTCTTGTAAATATTTTTTTTTAAATTCATGATCAGAATATTTTAAATTTTTTCAAGAACATACCTTGATTTACTGTCACTATATAAGACATTTTATTTTTATTAGAAAATATAAGTATTTATATCAATGTTTTCACAAATGCTAAATGTTATGATGTAAAGTAATGTGTTACTTATTCCTCATCTTTCATTCAAAATAATGAAATTTACTTACGTTGCAAAGTGAGGAAATCAGCAAAGTTCCATATATGTTCTCCCACAAAGAAACCTTTGTTACGCAGCACATCAAATGCTTTATGATGTAATACCATAAGTTCTGTTTGATAATCTTCAGTAAAAATAAAAGGTGGGTCCTACAAGTTTCAACTTTTTTATTAATTTGTGTGTCCTAATATGATATATTAATGAAATCATTACTTATTATTTTCAAATTTGTAGAGATATAAAAAAAATGTCTAGTACATATGCTTAAAGTAATAAGAATTGAGTTTTTACAATTGTCTTAAGTAGCATGCGCATTCCATAGATTAATTATATTGCAATGATTTTTGAATTTGTTTATAATGACAAATGTTATGAATTTTGCTTAACTTTTAACTTAGTTGTAATTATTGTTATGCAATTTTTTCTTTGAATAATTATAATTTTTTTTAACTATCATAATATGATAACTGAATCTTAATACTTTTCAAATTTAGATATTCTGAAATGCCTGTGCTACATATTTTATAAAAAATTTCTGCAGCAAAATGTTTTAAATAGTACAACAATACTAAATTAGAAATTAAATTACTCATAAATTTTTGTGTTCATCTAAACTAATAAAATAAATATACAGAATTTAATAGAATAACAGGCATAATGCTACATAATGAATACAATAAAGCAAATATTGTTCCTATCCTAATGTGTTTTTTGCTTTTCTATGCTATTCCTTAAATTAAAAAAGAGTATAAACATTTTTTTGATAAAGGGCAGAAAAATCTTTAAGAGAGAGAAAAACTGTATTATAATACATTTGTATTTAATTCATAAAAGATTTACCATATGTAATCCAGCTACAGTGTCTGCACCATATTCAGACATCATAATTGGTTTCTGATAAACTTCATGTGCCTTTGTCATGAAATTGACCAATAAAGGAAATATAACTTCTAATGAACCTGCATCACTGTACCAGGAAAAATAGTGATTCAGCATTACAAAATCCAAATATTTTCCCTGAAATTTATTTGAATTAATGCATGAAAATGTCTATAAGTTTA
This sequence comes from Trichonephila clavata, assembly GCA_019973975.1. Taxonomy (NCBI): domain Eukaryota; kingdom Metazoa; phylum Arthropoda; class Arachnida; order Araneae; family Nephilidae; genus Trichonephila; species Trichonephila clavata. Next base: position 12,019 of record BMAO01013585.1, read on the forward strand.
ATAATATTTTTAACAAAATAAGGAGATAGTCATGCCTCCTTTTAAAGAACATTTCCCTGTTTTATATATTTTAAAAGGAACAGAATCCATTCTGTTACCCATAATTTTTATAGATGATAGTTGTAATTTGTCAAAAAACACACACAGAGAAATATCAGAATTTCAGCTGATACCAGCCATTTGTTTTCAGACCCTTGCTTTTTCAGTCATAAAATATAAGTACTCAATATTAAAGACTGGTTTAATGTTTTAAAACTATTCTATTATTTGTCTATTTTATAATATTGCATCGTAAGAAATAAATACATCAAGCATTTTTTAATAAAATTATTTAATCAGAAACTGCAGGAAATTTAACTAGCATAAGTATGCACACAAACTTTAAAAGCATAATCAATAATAGCAAAAAATATGCTGATAACAAAAATATAACATTCAGTTGACAATCTTTAAGCAAAATGTTCACTTTTCTTGTAACTTGCCATATATTTACTTAGTTTTACTTTATAACTCATGTTGCTTTCAAGTAGTAGCTATTAAATGATGAGTCAACCAATTAGTTTTCATTTTTTTAATATAAGTGGATGAGAGTTATGGTAATGTTGCATTACAAAGCAACACAAGGGCCATTGGTGATGGACCTCGTAATTTTGAACCTTGGTCTCAGGATGACACCTGAGCTGGGTCCTCCCTCTCCTAGCTTCCACATTGAGCCTGAACAGATTAAACGTGCATTGGCCCCCTCTAAAAGGCAGGTGTTTTTTAAAACATAGTGTTCTGTATCACTCTTCCATCAAAACAGTTTTTAATCATAATCATACACTGATGGAAATAAAAATCTCAACACTAAGAAGGAGTTGTGTAAGATAAACGAAATTTGACAGGCATGTTTATGTATCTAAAAGATAATTTATTCAAATTTCATGTTAGGTGCATAAGTATGGTACTAGTAGCACCACTTTGAACATGCAAATAGGGTGTGTTTTAAATATGTGCTGTAAAGTTCGTAAATGTGATTTATCATTGAGATTTGACATAGTGAGTTGATATTATTCAAGAATGCCTTTAAGAAGACAGAGAAACCATAATCAACAGCTACCTGAGTTTAAACAAGGTCATATAATAGGGCTAAAAAAAGATGGATTTTCAATCTGCAATACTGCAGAAAGACTTGGTAAGAATTGTAACCACTGTGCATGATTGTTTCTAGATAGAATAGCTTTCTAAATAGAATATAAACTCGTTTTTTTTAAAAGATTCTGAATTCTAAAATATATCAAACAGCATTAAAAAATTGTATGTACTAGCATACACATTTTTTTTAAATTTTTGATCAGGAAATTGATTTTTAGCATTAACATGTGCAACTAAATAAAAGTTAATTATAAAATGACCAAAGAACTATTGAAATTTATAAAGCAGCTGAAAAAATTATTTTCTTTTATGTTCTACTTACTGCTTTTTCTTTGGTATAATCAGCATTTATTGCTGCAGTTACTGGTCGAGTTGGATCAAGTGATTTTACAAGCTTTGTAACTTCACTGAAAAATATGTAATATAGTATAAAATAATAAGAAAATTTTTTAAAAAATCATAGAAAATTTAAAATGAATATCACATTACCCAAAATATTTATCTGCACTATTTTTAGCTGATGATGGTTCATTAGCTACAGACCATGCTATAACTGATGGATGATTTCTATCTCTCATCACTAGTTCTCTCAAAACTGATTTATGTTGCTCCAATAAAACATCACCGAAGCTTCTAAAAATATATTTAAAAAATAATATTTAAATCTCAAACTTGGAATTCAGACACTAAGAATATACAATATCTTTGAACATCTAAATTTAAACATATATTCAACTTGTTTACTTTAGACCAACAGCTGGACATTCATCTATAACAACTATTCCTTGAGCATCAGCTTGATCCATTATTTCTTCTGCATATGGATAATGTGATGTACGAAATGAATTTGCACCAATCCAGTTTATTAAGTTAAAATCTTTAATAACCAATGGAATATCAAGTCCTTTTCCTCGTATCTGTAGAAAAGAAAAACTTCATTACTTGTCAACTGTTTGATTGGATCAAAAAGAAAGACTTAAGCCTACGTTAGAGAAGATGGATAATAAACAGATATAAAAATAATTTTGAAAGTTTAAATGTTGCAAATACTAGCATACAACTATGTGATTGAAACACTTTCAAAAGTTGGAAAGGTCCTTGCTATTGACAAGTTCTTTTGGCCTAAATCAAATTTTTATTTTGGAATTATCTAGTAAAAACAATACCTTTCCTTCAAACAATTAACACACAAATCCATGAATTAAAAATTCACATAATTAAAAGACCCCAAATTCAAAGTTTACACAAATGTAGAGCACAGTGCCACAAATCTATAGTCACAATATTGTACATGAAATGCACGATCTCTACCAAACACTAATATGGAACTTGACCCCTCTACATAACTTTTCTTAAGTTCTCTATCTATTATAGTAGTATCTCTTCAAATAATTAATCTAGACCAGGGGTTGGCAACATCTGGCATGCAGAGCAATTTCCAGTGGCACGCCACCACTCTACAAAATTATAAGATATATATTATATATAAAGCTATAAATTGTTCTGTCTCTCCTTTCATCTCCTCGTACATTTTTATATAAAGATTATTTTTCATTTTCGATTTTTTGCCATAAAACGATTTTGCTGAATCAGCTTGCTTGTATTTTGTATGCTTTATGTAAAAGAAAACATCTTCTGTTTAAATGTGACTTACTATTAGCATTAAATATTCAACACAAATAAAAATTATTGAGTAATACTTGCAAAATTGAGAATCATTCATCACGGCTCTGTAAATAAAAAAGTAAGGAGTTTGTCTTTTACCCACCAAAAGTTTGGGCATTGACGGAAAAAGAAAAAACAAATGTTTTAGGTATAAATCAAAATTCTGCTTAACAGACGTTTTCCATCGGAAATGTATTAAACAAAAATAGTTACTCCATCAACATATTTAACTTGGATTGGAAATAAATTCGGTGAAAAGAAAACACACAATGATGTGGGTTAATTAGGCAAGTGAATCAGATTTCATAACAAAGGTCCTTTTTAACTAAATATTAAGAGAAAATGTAATTTTTTGAGTGTTGTGCCAAAGAAGTCATAATTATTTTATGTTTTACTTTTGGAGCGAATTAAGCTAATAGAAATAGATATTAGAACACATTTTTTATGTTTTCTATTAATCAAGCCGATATACGAATACCGAGTATGAATTCAGTCGAAAGTTAAATTTAGTTTGATGCACGACGTGATTTTTTGGTCATTTTTAACTTTGTCACATTGTTAGTTTTATTGTGAAAATTTGTATATTGTTTGTTTCATCATTGTGCCGGTTAATAGTTACATATTGAATCAAATGGCGACTAAAAAAAGAAAGCTTGATGTTCGCGATTTCCAAGATTCTTGGACTAACGAATTTGGATTCATACAACAAAAAGATCGCGCTGTATGTGTGCTATGTCGCGAAAGTGTCGTATTTTCAAACTAAACACCAGACCACATTTAAGAATTCTGATGAGAAATGTGAAGTTTTAGAAAGAGCTATTTCTGGATATAAAAAGGAAATTACATTTTTGTGTCAAACAATTGGAGTCAAACCAAAAGCGACAGAATGTAGTTTCGTCATTGCTCATTGTTTAGCAGCCAAAGGAAAACCTTTTACTGATGGCGAACATATAAAGGACACATTTTTAAAAAGTGCTGAAATATTGTTCAGTGATTTACCTAACTTGAAAACAATATTATCACGAATTCAAGAAATACCTGCTTCTGCGCGAACTGTTGAAAGAATAACAACACAAATGGCAGAAAATGTAACTGCGAAACAAAATTCAGGTTTACAAGAAACTGTTGCATTTAGCATTGCTCTTGATGAAAGTAAATGAAAGAATGATGTTGCACGCCTTGCAGAAATTGCACGATATTGTGATAAAAATCGAATTTATGAAGAATTATGCAGTATGATTCCTCTGTCTGGTACAGAATATTCTTTTTTCATTTATAAATCATTTTGAAAGAAAACATATTAATATAAATAAAATATTTTGTGTAACTACTGATGGCGCTCCTGCAATGGTTGGCAAGGAAAAAGGATTTGTCAAACTTCTTGAAAATCATGTTGGACATAAAATATTAAACTTCCATTGCATAATACATCAGGAAAGTTTAGTTGCCAAAATTTCGTCTCAGCGCTTAATTTCTGTAATGAATACTGTTATTAAAATAGTTAATTTTATAGTGTCTCAAACTTCATTAGTACACAGACAATTTAAATCTCTTTTAGAAGAAATGGAAAGTGAATTGGAGATCTTCCCTTGTACAGTCATGTCCGTTGGCTTAGTCGTGGTAATGTATTGAATAAGTTTGTGTCATGCATGGAGCACATTAAAATTTTTCTTAATGATAAGGGACAACATTTTCCCGAATTAGACGACAAGGAATGGTTATGTAAGTTGATGTTTCTGACAGATATAACTAAACATCTCAATGAACTAAACTTAGGATTGCAAGGAAAAAGTCAAACAGTACTTGAACTTTTTGAATATTGGAAGGGCTTTGCTACAAAATTAAATAAATTTTCCCGTGATATTAATACTAGTACCTACAAATACTTCCCAAATGTTAAAGCGCTTGCAAATACATCAACCGTAGACAAAGATGAACTTCAAATTTACGTTGAAGCACTTAAGGAGGAGTTTTCTAAAAGATGCAAAGACTTTGAAGCTTGTATGCCCATATTTTCTTTTCTAATCAAATCTGATTTAATAGGCCCATTAATAATCTCATTCGATTTGTCAATTTTTGAGTGGATGGAAACTGATAATTTTGAAATGGAACTTATTGAATTAATATCTTCAGAACTATGGAAAACAAAATTTACGGAGTTAGGAAAAATTTGGAAGATAACTCTAGCAATAAATCGACAGCTATTTTAAATTGCTGGATGTCATTGCCAGAAAGATTTAATTGTTTGAAAAAAATAGCATGTGCCCTTCTTTCCACTTTGGGTTCCACATATCTATGTGAACAAATTTTTTCTCACATGAAATATATTTTGAGTCCACTAAGAAATTGTTTAACTGCTGAACATTCTGAATCCTGTGTCAAATTGAAAGTAACGAATTATACCTCTGATATTGCGACATTAAGTAGATCTCTGCAGGGACAAGGTTCTCATTAAAATTTTAATTTTTTATTTAACTTTGCTGCATGAACACTTATACTTTATGTTGTTTATTTCTAGTTTCATAAATATTTTTAAAAATGCATAATATATATACAATTTTATTTTTTGATTTATATTGAAGAACTGTCATATTTTAAGTTTTCCTTAAAACTTCTAAAAATATACATATTTATGTGCACAGTTTTAATATTTGTATTTATATTGAAGAAATAGTTGTATATATATATATTTTATGTTTATTTTTATGTCAAAAAATATCTTTAAATGATGCATAATTAGCATATAAGTAAACTTGTATTTTTGGCCTCTATTTTTCTTAATTCTGCATGTATTGTCGTGGGAATCAAATTGTTTCAAATATTTGCTATTGCTTGGCACGCTGAATCATGTTGGTAGATTGGTTTGGCATGCCACAGCTGAAAGGTTGCTGACCCCTGATCTAGACCCTTCAAGATTGTGTCACAGTTTAATTATTGCAAAGAAATAATCAGCATATTTGGATAATTATCTGATCCTTATATGTACATAATATTCTAAATTAATTATGAATACATTTTTTTTTTTTTGATAAAACCATAGATTGAGGTAACTCACATTATGGAGAAGATATAAGTTTGAAGTGTGATAAAGTTCCTTTGCTTGAAAGATTATAGTGTCTGGCAAATTGATTGAATAAAAGCTTGTGAGCACTGCCTTTTATAGATATTATCGTTTTCATTCTGAATGGTTGGCTCTTGGAAATGCTATTTTGCATAAATCAGTTGTTTCTTAGCAATTGTCAAGCAATGTATTACAAAAAAGATATAAAAACAAACATCAAAGAGTAGTATAAGATTCAAAAACATTTTGCACAAGACCAAGAGTAACTCCATTTATACAAAAAATATATAAACAATGCTTATGATCTCTAAATTTTATTCTGACCATTATGATGTCATTTTTTCAAAATAAACTATTATCTAAGAATTTCATACACAAATACCAAGCATGCAAATGAATAAATTTTCAAGCCCAATGAATGTTAACATCAGTCATAACACACAAGTTTCTACTGCACAACTAGCATTATATAACATAAGTAACAATTGAAGATGGTTCATCTTTTTTTCATTGTAAAATTACAGTTCCCTATTGACACAAACAATAATGCCATTACCTAATTGTAAAAGACCTTAAGGCCAATTGAATAGCTTTGAACATATTCAAAGTTTGGATGCACAAGTTGGTTAGTTGTACCAAACAATAGGCCACCTGCACCATACAGAAATGGGTGTGCAAAGGTGCTGATAACAATTATTGTTATAAGGAACTCATCAGTAAAATGAAAGCTGCAGAAGGTTAAGGTACACAACAGTGAAGTAAAATCTGACCATTTAGCAGGATGAAACTACTCCAATGATATCATTGGCCACACTTTCTCATGTGTTACTTTTTCCACGCTGGATAGAGAAAATTAAAGCAAGAGATAAGAAGTAAATATTCTGTTCAGAACAAACCACTATCAGTTTCAATGCATTTAGTTCAACAACTTGATGTATTTTTTATTTTAACTTAGAACATTTTAAAATATTCAAATTTACTTTTTAAGGGTTAAGTACTTACTTACAGAAATCATCTACTATTCTAAATAAATAGTTTGCTCCCCAAAAAAGAAGGTCCTGATGTTCAAATTCATACCCAAAATTTACAAAGATTTTAACCCCTTAACAATCGGATAATTTTCAAGAAAACGGCCCTAAAAGTGCCTATTTTTTTTATTCAAGAAAATTATATAAAATTAAGTACATGTTCAATATATGTATTCAATTTAATTTTTGGATTAATTTTTAGCTTGAAAAACGAAATTTACTTCTTTAAGTAAAGCAAACATTTAGGGTTATAATCACTGACAGTTGGCTTTCCAACAAAGAGGAAAATTTTTTAAAAAACATGTGTTTTAAACATTAAATGAATTTATTACACTTTTGCATAATATAAATAAACATTAGTACTTTTTTTTTGTGAGATAAATATCAAAACATGAGATTCAAAGGCCAAAATCACAAACTGGACAGTAGTACCGAGTTTCCTTTCTGCATCTCTTATTGTTTTCATCTCTTTTGGAACAACAAACATTGCATTCTCTTGATGGTTGCCACTTCTTATCAGTTAGAGGAATCTGTCTAATAAAATGTCTTTTAATCAAACGGTTGGGTTTATTCTCTAAATTCAGCTGGCCTCTTTTTGCAGTGGTTTCTGATATAGAACACTTTTCAATAAGTTCATCTACTAAAGATAAACGAACATCAAATGGGATTTTTTGCCTCCTTGTTTCTTATAAATAAGGTGCTAGTTCAAAATAGTTTTATCTGACAAATAAGAAAAATATTTTCTTATAGTACTTCTTACCTCATTTTCGAGCAATAGTGTAATCTCCAATAAATTGGTCTACAATGTCTACTGCTCCAATATTTTTATTATAGTCAGTGACAAAAAAGTACAATCTGATTTACTTCCTGACTCTAACTGTATAATGTATACAATATTAAAATATATATAGAGAGAGAGATATCTTTTATCAGTTTTTTTCCAGAATTTTTACGAAGAGCGCAACAAAGTACTTGACAAAGATATTGGTAATATATATGTTTGTTGTGCTGTCATTTAGTAAAAAAAAATAATGATAATTATAGCTAAACACGTTAGAAATAATTTGGTACTGCCATCTGGTGTACATATTAAGAAAAAAACAATATTCCGGGCTTAAGAAATAGATTGTTTCAAGCTTTTATGGCAAATTACTTTTCAACACTCCAGCCCAGAAATATCACGGGCACGAGGAATAGAGAGGGAAATTTCACCCCATGAATTTGACGGGAGCGAGAGGCAAGGGGTTAAAGAACATTTCCATGGAATTCTGTAAAAGCTTGCAGTAGTCTTTTTTTGTTTTTAAGGATATAAAGCAATGATTGATATTGCTTCTGACCATAAACAAGCATTTTACTATCCATTACTTTTATCAACTCAGCATTCTGATGACTAAATCTTTTATGCCACGTTTTAATACTATTTCTGATGATTTTAGAATTTACTCCTTCATTATTGATTTCTAAAATAATAGCCCATTATTATAGTGCACAAAATATTCAAGCTTTTTCCTAAATGAGCCATAGTGAATATCTTCTCATTTTGAGAATAAATATATATATTTTACATTTCAAATTTTTAATAACTCATGGATAATAATGCAAGTCACTTTTATTTTCAGAAAAAAAAATCTTATTTAAACGAATTTTAATACACTTCTTTAAGTATTAAATTTTTAACTGATACTCTTCACCACAATTGTTATTTGCTATTTTTTCATCTCCTGCTCATATATATATAAAATAGTATGTATGATTCAAAATTACTAAAAATTTGATCAAACAAAACGGTAAGATGCACCTGAATTTTTCACACAGTTTAATTCACTAATATGTTCATTGAAGCAGAATGTTTTCGATTGGTAGGTTAGCAAGAAAAATTTTGGCCAAAGCCCTAAATTTCTCTACCAATTTGACATCACTCTTGAATGAATGCTGTGAGGTTAAGTATTCTACCTTCTTACAAAAAGCATTTTTTCTGCGATTTCAGTCAACAACATTTTTTGGCAATTTTCTATTCAGAACTTCCTTTTTAAAAGAAATCATTTTTAGGTACGACTCCCTTAAGTTTTTGAATTTCATTCCTTAAATTCAGCTAATAAAGCCTTTCGTATTGTATCTGACAAAAATTCTTTTTTTACTAAGCATGTATAATTGTTGAACTATATTGCTGTACTCCTCAGGCAGGTTCAACAATATCTGATGATGTTCTGATATGGATATTTATAATTAACAATTTGCTTACTTGTAGCTTTGAGTCAATCCTTGATTTAAATAGACTATGTAAATTGCCATAGTGTCAGTAGAATGGTAATTCGTATTCCTAAACTTAGTTCAGAATTCTCCAACTCTTTATCAGCTCTAAGGCTTGTACACTTCTTGTAAAGTTACCATGTCTTAGATGAAGTTACCAAACTTATAACCAGGTTTTGCTGTTCTGCTTCTGCAACCATTGCTATAATAGTAGGTGCAACTTTGAAATCTTGTTTGTCACATTCAATAATATTTTTTTATGGCAAATCTTTCAGAGCATGAGGTCTTTCTGGCAGATAAACATGAAGCATTTCAACATGAAATTTCCACTTAAAATATTGTCATCATTTAATTAAGGAAAATTTAATGCAGAAGCAAAAAGCTCATTTATGCTTTCTTTATTGAAAAAGAAAAGTTTACTAAGAACTAAACCATTGTATACTGACTTTATGTTAGACAAAAAATATGAAATAAGAAGAAAACACTTTATTCAGAACACTTATTATTTCCTCTAATGCATTTAATTTGTCACATACCGCCTGAGGTACCTTCCATTTCATGGTACTTGAACATGTTCACATCAGAGCAATGACTTTTATCCCACAACATCAGCAAAGTAAATTTGAGTGATATCGTAATTAAACATCATAGGTACCAGCAGACTGAAATTGCATAGTGTTTAACAATGAATATTACTCCAATCTTGTATAAGATGGCCATAAGATTGTTGCCATATGTCAGCCATGGGTGTGAGAGGGTTCGAGGAAGAAACAGACATGATATCAGAATCCCACTAATTTTTTTCAACTTTTAACACTTAAGAATGTTCTTCAATAACTAAACCTGAGGAGCAATAAGAATTATTCATCTGAAGTTATATATCAAATATATGGAAACACTTATCTGGCTTAATCTCTTGTATGATCCAACTTTCAACCTGCTGACTCGTTCAGCCGTAAATTGGACGTTTTCCACTGTTCCGTGGATCCTTCCTCTAGATTCAATCTTACAAAGTGCGACCACCAGTCCCTAACACTAGGATTTCTACTTATGATCTACTCTTAACCATTACCTTGTCTATTCAATGACTAGCACTTAAATAGAAGTTTTCATTTGCATAAAACCAAGTCATCTCCACGGAAAGCAGTTTTTAGACTAATATCACAGTTAAAAAGTATTTTTGCCAAGAGGATTAGTAGAAGCCCAAATAGAACCCATTACAAGATCTGTGTGAAAGGACTAGCAGCCTTTTTTTACAGAGGCATGCATGAAGAGATGGAGTGTTATCTTTACTGACATCAGGTTGCCTCTAGTCATCCTGCATTCAACTTTTATCAGCTCGGCATTTTGTTGATAACATCCTGTAGTCAGTTCTTTTAATATTCACGACACTTAATACTGGGGTCATTTTCAAACAAGAAAATGCCAGGTTCCATAAAGGCCACATATTTCTAGAAAGCCTCAATGTTGTTGATATTTTTCCTTTTCTATTAAGATCACCTGACCTTTCACAAATGTGACAAAAAGTAGGCTGCTATTTTAAGGTACCATAAAATGTAGTAGATCTGATCTGGAGCAATAATTGATGAATGCCTGGCAGAATATGTAGCAAGATGAGAGTAAGACTATATTGCTCCTTATAATCAATGTTTACAATAATGTATCACCAACAGGGGAATTTTTTCAATTACTGGTTTTAAAATTTACTATACAATTACCAATCGTTAAACGAGTCTTGGGGCTTTGAATTTTTAATCATTTCATTATCTATGCATAAGCTTTATGCATGTATATACATATATCACTACTTTCCCACAGCAGAAATACTTACATTAGAATCTTCATGTTTGCCAAATCCCATGAAATAAAAAGGTTTTTCATTGATAAGAAACTGGTTTTTAGTCACTTTTACAGTGCGGATACCAAAAGGTTGGTAATATTCATCAGTGATGTTTTTCGAAATAATTTTTACCTATAAAATACAGAAAAACTTTTTAATGCAAAATATTGTTATAATATTAATTCTAATACAAATATTTTAAAATATAGAAAGTACAATTGATACATTTTTATAAAGAGAAATCATAAAAAATCTAAAAAATAAATGCATATAGAAATGAAATAATAAAGAAAAAAGATATTGTAAAATGAAGTAAATGCAGAATTTTAAACTGTTTAAATTATTTATAGTATCTCAAGAATCATTAAAAATATATTCCATTTAATTGCCATGCAACAAAAATGTATGTTCCTAATGGTAAAAAAAATTCCAAATATATTAGGATTGCTATTGGGGTCACAATAAAAAGTGCTCATCTACATAAATCTACATAATGCGCTTATATTAATTCCTTTTTTATTATAATTTTAAATTAGAATATAATTTAAAACACTAATACTTGAACGTTTTCAAACAAATTTTACTTTAACAATTTAAGTGACAATGTATCAACTCATTAAACAGGGGGGGGGGGGTATTGAGTTAATTCAAAAATATAGAAAAACTTTCGAAAATAATTGAAAATTTTTAGGTTTTAAAGTTATATTTGTTCTGATTTTCAGCAATTTGTATAAAAGCATATAATTTTTTCCCTAAAAATTCTGAACATTTTTTGTTTAAATTTAATTCATAAATTACTTATTTTTATCTATTCATCTGAATACCTATTTCATTCTTATATATATTTAGTTAATGTGGTGCTAAAAATTCTTTTACAGTATATTAATATTGAAGAACTTGAAAACATGGTACAAAATAACTTTTTAAATATTAATACATTTTATTTATAAACAACGCTTTTTTTAAAATCATACACTTTTTGAAATTTTTTTTCCCCAAATGGTGTGGCAGATAGGTATTTTACCATTGTAGACCTAGTACATACTTCAAAAATGTAAAAGGGAATGTACTTCAAACTTTTAATTTTATAAAATGTCCAGAATTTTGAAATTTTTTTTAAATTACTGTTACTTTATCAAAACAGTCAAATGTATTTAAATCCAGCTTTTAGCTTTGAATGTTCAAATAACTTCAACAAATTTCTGATACATTAACACATTTAAAATTGACAATCTACCACATGTAGAATTTTCTAAATAATTAATTGCTGGAAGAAGAAATAATTCAAAGTTATTCCTTGTCTTTTGAGATATTGCATGATCTAATTTTTTCAAATGTTGATCACGAACTTGAAAGCAATAATAATAATAATAAATTCCTATCAAATTCCTGTGCTTATTTCTTAAGTTGGTCAAACCATTAAAAACAAGTGCATCAGAAGTTGCATTCCTCTAATTTTTCAATAACTGTCAAGTTGAATATCTTTATATGTTACAAGAATAATAAATAATAGATGTAATTTCTATAGCATTATCACCAATTAAAAACAGGTTGAATAATAGCTTAAAACAGTCAGTCCATTTAAGAAAATAAGAACTTTGGTTTTTCATGGCTTTTGTAGAAACACAATGGTCTTTAGTAACTAACTCAGTGTCAGCTCCATTAGAACCACTGCATCTGTGGTAAGCTTATTTCTTTAAATTTCTCAAAAAATTGTTTCTAAAAAAAATGAAATCATGTCTTTATGCTGGTATCTTAAACTACATATAGACATATTTATTTTCACATTCAAATTTTTGAAAGCACATTTTGCAGCATTATGATTAATTTGAGTTTTGCAATTTACTTTTATTGCCCTCCTTTAATGTAAATAATTTTAGTATGTAAAGAATGCCTTATTCCAAAGTAACAATTTGCATTATCTATACTGAAACAAAAAATTATTTTCCCGTTTAAAATCAAACTGTGCATGGTATTTTTCAACTACTCTATCCGCACTTTTATTTGAATTCTTGAAAAAGTCAATTTTATAATTCACTGTGCTAAATTCCATGTTAAAATATTGAAAACACACTGGAGATATTTCCAAATTTTTTTCTTTATTAAGACATCGATTTGAAGACAAAAATATAAAACTGGATCAAGATTTATCAAATCGTTTAAAATTACAGCATCTTTTTAACAAACAGATTTTGTAACAACTGCTTCAAATTGTTCAATAAACAATTTAGATGAATGGTTTTTTTTCTAAAATTATTTTATTTACTTTCAATATGCAATTGAGTGAGTTGTAGAAATGATTGTGTTAGCTGTACAGCATATTTGAGTTATTTCTGAAGCAACTATCACCTATTTGACCTCCTCCTCTCTCGTATCTTGCTTAATTAAGGGGGGAGATCTGACGTGGTGCGCTTATCCGGAGGACAGGACCTTTGGATCCGAAACCGAGTAACTTAACCACTACACCAAAATGATAATCATGGTGTGGAGGTTGTTACTGACTGATATAGATTATATCACAACACACTCCCATACCAGTGAGTTGGTTAGGCTAATGAAGGATATAGTTGTTATGGGAGCGGTCAGTTTTGTGTGTGTGTGTATTGGATGAGTTGCATCATGTTAATCTGACAATTAATTTTTTTTAACGGGTAGATGGGTCGATTGCTACAGATCCTACGGATCTAATAGGTCAATCTAATATACCCCCAAAAAGCAACAAAAAAAAACTTCTATAAAATTTATAACTAGGATTTTGAACTTAGCAGCACATTCCAGCTAGTTGTACAGGCTGAATATACTATCCATAGCAGAAACTTTGCTTCAGGATTTAACTAAGAAAATCCGCTCATAATTCATAATAATAAAAACTGCTATTTCACATGCATCAAATATCTTGACAAGAAAGCTGCTAAGACTGCAATATATTGACCAAAAATATTCTAATGATTTTCAATGCATCAAATTATAATGTTGACAGAATAAACAACTTTCTTTAAATCTCTTTTAGAAAGTGTTTTTAGAAACATTACTTTTTTGTCCCCCTTAGAGATCCAACAAAAATAAGACAAATATTCATTGGATAAGATAGAATTCTTTTTTGATTCATTATCAAAAACCTGTAATCACAAGCCTGCAAATAGGTAGTGACTGCCCTAAACAAAAACAAAAAAAAACTATCAATAGCTGTTCCTAAAAGTTTCAAAGTGAATATTTACTAATTTAAAATTTAAATTGTCCGTACCTTAAAATTTTTTTAAAGTATGCATAGAAAATTTTAAATCATTTCTTACATGCATTTTATACAAATATCCAGGATCAAAATGCATAGTACTAGGCCACCATAGTTTTGCATTTTTAATGGAAATAACCTCGGAACAACCAGTTTTAGAAGCTATAGTTTGTCCTTCTCTATCTATGATGTGAATTAAGCATTCAGGGCTTTGTGGTTCAGGTGCACTAGTAGATGAAGTAATAAAATAGGATACATAACCTAAAATATTTTGCATAACATTATTAATCAATAGAAAATTCTCATTCAATTTAACAAATAAAATTACTAAATTTAATAATTTTTATACTTTATAAACATATTCCAAATCAAAATGTAATTTAAAAACTACAATTTGAATAAAAAATATATGAAAATTTCCTTCAATTGACTTATAAATGATTATTTATTGCAAATTAAATATAAAATTGAGTTATAACTATAATCTGCAATAATATCAATTACAATTTTATTTCTGAAAAGTTTTGAATATAAGATTTGAAAAAGATTATTCCAGAAGACAGTTTTTCTTTTTGTGATGAGATTTGGTGAACACATAAGCATTTAATAGTATAAAATTAAGTAATACAAAAATTCTGTTTTTAACACAACTGTCTAAAGCTAACTAAATAAATCAAAAAAGAAAAAATATATATAAATTTAAATAAATATTTTTAAAAAATTTAATTACTGTAAAAAAATTACTTAGTTTCCCTTAGCACATTCTAAGTTTTAAAACAATACATAATAAAGTTGTACGTTTGAAAAGTTATTAACAAAATGTTAATAGTTTTCTGTATCTGTAAAACAAAAACCCATAACCTTTTTTTCAATTGCAATATCCTTTTTATTTAAATTATATTTTTCATTTCACATTAAAAAAATTACTTATTTGAGAAAATAACTAAATCAAAGGAGTAAAATTATAAATTCAGCTCTTATAAAACCGAAATTGCATACCCTCCCATATAGCAATTATATGTTAAAAAGAAAAAATACAAATTATCTCAAATTATCTATAAGTCACTATCATATGCACTCTAGGGGGGGGGGGTTGCATCTGGAAGAAATTGATCCCAATGAGAATGAAATATGGAAGAATGGTACATCTACTCTGAAGATGCAAATGATCACATTTTCAGGTTTGTTTTAGGCTTGTGGTGTGTGTTGGATAGCTTTAGAGCTGCTTGCTGGGTCATAAAAGTATCTAAAAAAGTACTACAAACTCATTTTGTCTTAAGCTATTGTGTTGATTACATAGTTTCTCATAGAATTATGCCTTGAGGAAAAGTTTGCAACTGAAAAAATTTGACAGGGACCAAATAATAGGGCTCAAAAGGATGTATGGTCAAATTGACAGAATAACATTGGATATTGATTGTAGTGGAGTTACTAAGGGACACCTTAATGTCAATCAAGGTTAGAGAAACCTAGATGAAGTAGAATGAGAGAGAATCTCCATATTATATCCTCTAAAAACAAACCCGTTTTTCTGGGAACTGCCTGTTTTTCTGGGTCATTGACCCTCAAAAAACAAAAGGGAACCGTTCATACCTTCCGATAGAACGAAAACGTGGCCCGATATGCATGTATTACTACAAAAGCCGCCATTGTAGATATCCAGCAGGCACTGGGAACCTCTGTCACACAATTTGTCACTGGCTTCATGACAGCTAATGTAAACAGTACTGTATCATTATCAAAGATTGGATAAGTTTTGTGCTGGATGGGTATGTCATTGAATGGTATTAAGCAGTTTTTATCAACAAGTCCATGGATTCCCTTATGTCTTAGTGGCGATGATAATGAAATTCATGTGTGTTCCAAACTAAGACTCCTGGTTCCTTGTCCAAAGTCACATATTCAAATGATCTGATGTCATGGTGCAGTGTGCAATTGCATAAGAAGCCAAATTATTTCTGACATTCATTACAGGCTCTTTGACAGACCCTGAAACCAGTACCATTCCAAACTCCCAATTTCAACATGACAATGTTCAACCACATATTGCCACCACATCTAGAGCTAGTCCATGACAAGTCAATATCTTACCATCAATAATATTTTCACTAAACCCATCTCCAGTAAAGAATGTGTAGGATATCACTGCATGAGAAATTATCACTCTACCTGTACCATGTAATCTACAGGAATTATGTGTCATATGTGTGTGCTTAAAGTAACATAGGATGGATTGCCAAAGGACTTCATAAAGAATCTCCAACTCCAATGGCATGTTGTATTAGAAATAAAGGAGGCCATACATTATATTGAATAATATCATTATTCCACCTTTTGCTCAGTCGCATATTTGATACTACTATTTTGCATATTTAAGTCTTAAATTTCTATCATTTACTTTTCCATAAACATTCTATTAACTTGTAAAATTTATTGCATTCAGTTCAATTCTTTCATGAAACGTTTTTTTTTTTTTTGTCCTAGAGTGTATTTGTCTAGGAAGTAAAGAGACACCTCCCAGATTACTATTAAACCCCCAAGGGGAAAAAATATATCAAATGCAGCATGGCCCTACAAAGAATACAGAAGTTTTCACAATAATGAATTTCCCAGCAACAATTATAAAAAAGTTACTAAATTTATTAAATGAACCTCGAAAAATAATAATTGTTAAAAATAACTATACATATCAGCCAATTTAAAATACCAAGCTACTTACTTGTATTATTCTGAACATCAGTGACAATAAGAATATCATCAATGTGAATTGTAGGAGTTGCATACAAAATTACAGAACGATGAATACCAGCATAGTTAAAAAAATCAAAATTTGTTCCTTGAGTGTAGAATCCATCAGGGTAAGGTCTGCAGAAAAAATTTGACAATCTTACAAATCATTATAAGTTTTTGGAACATTTTTATGAATATTACAATGCTTGAGCTCTACAAAAATAATAGTTTTGATTAAAACTTTGCTACTTTTTATAAAACATCCCCGCTTTGTTAATCATTAAAGTAAATTAAATTATGAGATTAAAAGAACAAATTTATAAAAAAAAATATGATAAATAATTAAAATATTTTTAAATTTTATGATTTTTTTTTAAGTATTAATTTGTGGTTTTGTAATACTTTACACACAAAAGAACTTTTTTTGTACTGCTCTTTTTACTTAAAAAGTAAGCGCATATGAAGCAGTACTATGTGAAAACAGTACTAAAGTACTATATGCATATGAAAAAGTACTAAAAAGATTCATAATTTTTAACTAAAAATATTTTTAAAAATACAGCAATATCAATTTTAATTTGTTGCAAAACTTGACAAACTTAATAACATGTTCACTTCTTTTTGAATAATGTATCTTTTTCATCAACAAATGATTTTTTTGTGAATATTAATTACTTCAAAAATCCTAAAATGACAAATAAGGCCATGTACATAAACCAATCATGCCTCTGCCATGACCTCAATAACTCTTATTGTAATAAAATATAAGAAAGTAAATTCAAATTGTTTCAAGATCTCTATAAAGTACTAGGATAGATAAACAGACAGGAGATTATTTTTTATTCAAATATTTTGTTCATTTTATTTAAGATTTTATTATACAAAAATCAATGTAAAATATTTATCATTAATATATATAATGAATTCCTATTTCAATTTTCTTGAGAAAGATTTTTTTTAAATTCATTATGGTCCTGAACTTCCTGATACATTGTGTGATACTTAATTCTTTTTATTTACTTACTTAATAGTTAATAGAATTTTAACTACAACTTTAATTTTTAAAAAAGTGCCACATCATAAAATTTTGTGGTAAGATTATAAAATATTGCATCAGCAATCTGATCTGACTAATTAGCATGCTATGACCTAGAAATCACACAAGAAAAGAATGTTCTCAAAATTTCCCGGATAAGTGGATATAAGTTGAGGTTCTTTGGAATGAGAAGAAATGAAAAAATTATTACTAACATGACTTGGTATCATAAGGAATAGTGTCATTCATAAAAATTTACGTATGAAGCCTATTTCTAATTTCATTACTTAACAATCCAAAAATGTTTTTAACTCCTTACAAGTTCATGAAAATCCAGTTATTAGATTATTAACAAAACTACCGAATGGTCACATCCACTAAAATCTCCTTAACACAAAACATGAAAACAATTCCCACCTTTGAACAAATCTGCACAACTTCGGCAAATATTAAAACTGGATCCATTTAATAGCTGTCTCTGCTCTCCATTCACATGTTGTTTTTCTCCATAAGGTTCTTATAATTTTAGTTTAAATTAAGAGAAGAAAGTGCTTTTGTCCATTGTGAACTTTGCAAATGTGTTTTGTTCCTTTTTTTATATAAGTGTGAAGTTTTTATAATGAGCCTTTAAGAATCATCTTTAATAAATTCATATTTGTATCAACATGTCAAGAAGAAAATATCTCAAAATTAAATTTCAAAACACATCAAAGTATCTTGAAGCAAAAGGTTATACACATATACAGTTGGACCATTATTTAACAATGCTGTGGAATCTCCCACGAGAAGTTCATTATGAGGAAAATTCATTAAATAGAGATTCATCTTTCAATATACCATATAAACTATTCCAAGAAAAAGTTCACAAAATAGAGATTACTAAAACAGAGGTATAACTGAATATTTGAAATAATATAGAATTAAATTAAACTTGCTTAAATTTCATTTACGAATGATGAATAAAAGGATTAAAAAAATTGTATATATTATTTAAACTATTGTAAAAGAATTATTTATCCTTATTGAGCAGTCATACATGTCAAACAGTCAAATTTGTTAAAAAATTTATAAGAAATAAATTTACAACTTCATATAAAAATAATGTCATCTTTATTTTTTAAAAATATTTGGTAGTTATAAAAAAGTAGAGAAAAATATATTTTATTCAATACCTAGGTTTCTTTCCAAATTCAATAAATTCATTAAGAGACTTTTATAATGGAATAATGTTTAATAATGCAAAATCATTACCTAGAAACTATTTCATTATGATTTGTGTACTTACTACTAAATATAGGAGGAAATGGTTTAACAGAGGATACATCAAAAAATTAATATATAAATTATTTAATTATTTTAAATATATTAACAATTAATTGAACAACTTTTTACATCAGTAAGTAAAAATTTGTTTAACCCTCTCACTGTGCATCCTGCAATTTCCATAGTCAACATAGATGTTGCAAAATTTGCGCTACCCGCAATTTCTGCAGGTATGCATTTTTTCTGACTATTTAGCTGTGCAACCCGTGCTGTTTCTGCTTATGCTTTCATTTATGTTTTTATGTTCATATTTTTATAATCTAATGCTATACTTCAAAATAAAGTCTGTTTTACAAAAAAAAATTGTATATTTTACCTCTAAAATGTAGATTTAATATGTAGATTTGAAATACATTATTAAAAAAATAAGCAATTTTTTGTGAACCTACTTTGATAAAATAACTATTCAGGGAAAGGGTTAATTAACTGTTAAATCAAATAATTTTATTTAAAAAAAACTTGAAAAGTATGTAAATATTGATTATACATACCCATCTTTTTTACTCTTAAATGTCTTACTACCTTGAGGTATTGTTTGATCACTAAGAGTATTATTTAATGCAACTGATATTCGATTAAGACTAGAAAAATTGAGGAATTTTGTAATATCAGCTTCAAAAGGTAAATGTCCTCCAGTGTGGTTCATAACTTCTTTACCATTCAAGTACTGCAAATATTTTTTTTATTAAATAAATATCAGTAATACATACAAAATGCAACATTTTTGAAAAAACAGAATTTACTCACCACAATAGTAAAATAGTGGGCACTTTCAAACCTCAACAATATTCTGAAATTATTAGCCCATCTTTGAGGTACATAAAATTCTTTGTCATACCAAGACCAGCCAAGATAATCTCGTATAGTTTTATTTTGGGTAATGTCATTGAAACTAGATGGAACTGGCATAGGAATGACTTCTCCAGACTAAAATTAAAATACAGAAGAAAAAATACTATAAGAGGAGAATGAAATAAATGTCATATAACAGAGTCTTAACAAATCATAATCAAATAGAAAACATAAATATCACCATTGAATAAATAAATAAAAAATATTTACACAAATAATAAAGATTACATAGAAAGTTTTAAAATTATTTTTCATAGCCATGCCTATTTTACTAATTTTTTTCTCATTGACTCAATATTTTATTTTTTCTTCTCTTATTACAAAATAAAATAAGTAAAATTTGATCATTTTTATTAATAACATCCTGATAAAACCCTCTTTTCTTCCAAATAAAAAAAAAGCACAAAATAAAAATACATACTAAATAAGGAAATACAGAATTAAATAAGAATAATCTAAAGAAAACAGTTATGAATAAAACACTTAATATATCCCAACCAGTTGGAAACTTTTGAGTAAAAGAAAAGTCAAAAAATATTCCCTAAAATATAAAAAAAAATTTTAATAATGATTTTTTTCTATTTAAAATACAGCCCTTTAACATTAATAACTAATGATTTATTAATTTAAATATTTTAAGCAAAAGGTATTGAAATTGATTGGGGAGGCAGAATTGATAATCCTGTTAAGTATTTTTTTTAAAAGATGAATGCATTCTTAGTAAGGACATTTTTTGTGAAATGAACATAATAAAATATTTTTATCAGTAAAAATAATTAAAACCCTACATTATAAAGCTGTACCTTTATTTATACCATCTTTCAAATGACTTATTGTAAGTAAAAATTTGAAGCTTATAAAATATTACTTCTAACCAATAATATGTAAAAAAGGAGTACCTATTTAAGATATGCATGTATTAACACCATGTCACTGGTGACCTTTAGCAAATTTCAATTCCTTGTTTGTACAGAAAATGCTAAGGAAAATGTCATAACTAGTAAAATTTTTAGCTATTAATCACTGACATATAGAATTTTTAGCAATATGAAAGCTACTGATGACAGATTTCATAATCTTAAGCTACAATTTAGTGACAAGATAACACCTGATTCCACCAATCCAAACTTCCATATCAACAATGAAGATTTTGAGCCTCACTAGATTTAATGTGCTTCAACCTTGCTACAATATGGATCTTTGATGACATCGAGACATGAGCTTATAGCTTGACAGCAACAATACAGGCTGCGAGATTATGACCATGACCACTGGACTATCACAGCTCTCAGATTTAGAATAATAGATCAAAATTCATTTGAAATACAGATAGGTTTCCATTACTAATCTTATTTTTCTAGTCACTGAAAGTATTTTTGATTACTTTTAAGAATTCAATAAAATCAAAGCATTAAAATAATTACTAAAATAGTATTTTAATATTTATAATTGAAAATCAAAATTAGTCTATTGAAACATTTTTTTTTTAATTTTAAAAACTAGAACTAAAACAAAATATTACTGTTAAAATGAAAAGTTAATGAATATTTATATTTTTATTATGAAATATTTATATTTTCTACAAAGCTTTAATTATAGTAGTTTAAAAGACAGTAAATTCATTTTACAAAAATTATATGCTCTTGAATTTCTGTCGCGAAAAAATATATCATTCACACATCTACAGTTTATAAAGACATTTTTAAATTTCAGGTTTTGTTTACTTGTACTTCTCTACATACTTAAAAATATGTTTTATAATTTTTGAAAGAATTAAAAAATTTTACAAAAGACCAAAAATCATTTAACAACTTAAACACTTGTAATATGCAAAAGTTTTCAAGAGTCAGCATCATAAATCTATTTTGTTCAACAACTCTACAGTAGTAATAATAAGCTCACTTTACGTAAAGGGCTTTTGAACCATTCTTCTCTGAAACCAATGTCTTGATCATTTTGACTGCAAATTTTGAAGTCCCACACATCATTCAAAAGTTTTACTTCCCGAGTAGTTGATTCTCTGGGATACAAACTACATACTGTCGAAACAGTAATCAAAGAAAAGCAAACGATATAATTTATGCCCCACATTTTCTTTAAACTTTATGCTACTTTTTTTCCCATATCTAAGTCACTCTAAATAAGTGACAGGAAGTTAATCTAAAATATATCAGTAGCTTATCGAAACCAAATACCAGACGGTGAAAGGTTCTCATTGTTCGGAGATAAGCATGCTCTTTTTGTTTACTTGGTTGTTTATCTAAAAAGAGATTGTTTGTTTGAAATGTTTAGTAGATCCTTCCAAAAGCAATTTATCGTTCATTGCTTGATTGACAAAACGTGTTATGCTATGACAATGGGGTCGATTCATCACTAGAGAGCGCTGAGATCGTGGAAAAATAATCACGTGATTAACAATGTGCGATCATGTAAGCAAATAACAGTTGATCGTATGACACTTGTGGTTGCACGCTAACTTTCGAATTTGCAAACATTATTATTTTAAATTCTTTAAATTTTTTTTACTACTTCAAAATAGTTTTAATATATTTTCTACTTTTTTAGTTTTTGTATTGTGACCAAATATATATATAGTTTTAGTTTATAGTATTAGATTTAAGTTTAGTTTATATACTTCTATCCTTTGGCTTCGAAATTTTGTATACTTTTAGGTTTAGTAATTATTTTTTATTAGTGCCAGCCATATTGTGATTAAAAAATTATGCAACGCTCTTTTCAAAAAATTGCTTCTTGAAATTAGATAAATCTACTAATCTCGCAAATCATCATGTAAGCGAGTATTTCCGAGAAAAATTCGTACAGACTGTAAATAGGGAGTGGCTCGCCAAAACAAAACATTGTTTTGTCTACTGTCAGCAAGAGCGATTAGTTAATACTTCGGCTGTTGAATGGGACCAAAGACTGTTAATCAACTAATTATGATGATTGGATAATAGAGATTCCATGTAAATGTATAACCGTTACCTGAATATATTGCTTATTTGTATTTCTAGACACTGTTAGTTGTGTATGAGTGCTGTGAAGACCTCCTAGGATTTCGTGAATTCTTGTGTTGTGGCATTTCTAAGGATTGTTTTTAAAAATTAAGTTTTCATTGCTCCTGACCCATTCTTTGTAAGCGCAGGTATTTATTTCTTACCGAATTTGTGACATTGATTATATTTTTTTTACATAGAAACTTCTTATAATAGCAAAAAAGCTTGTGAATTTAACTGTTATTTTCTAATATTCATATAAAAATTCATTTTTACTGTTCTTGAAAATTCATTTCAGTATTATTATTATGACATCAAAGTTTTTAATGTTAATAATTCTTTTATTTTTTTTTTTAAATTGTAAGAAAATATTTGTTTGCTTTACATCAATTAGACAATTTATATGCAATTCAATAACTCATAAGAAATAATTTGTAATAAGGAATAATCCAATAAAATTTAATCATTATTCCTAAAAATTATGTATTAAGGTGGACTTCTAAATGTACTGAAAAGGTCAGGGTACTTTAACTTAATGAAATCACATTATTTGGATATGAAACTTTTGTTGAGAACGTAAATTACTCATATAAATCCACCTTGAAATGTAAAAATGTCAGAAATGGTCTAGAAAATTTTTAAATTACGAAAAATACATATATCTTTGCTTCCAAAATGCTCGGACGCCATGTTTGGTAAGCTTTATTGTAATGACTGCAGATGGCGCCACGTGTATGCAATCTACGTACAAAACTTTTAAAATATTATTTTAGAAGAAAATTGAGCATAAACTGCTTAAATACACATTAAGAATACTTTATTTTATGAAAAAGAATATTTTGCTACATGAATAATGATTTTAATCACTTCAGAAACACTAATTCTGCTTTTTTTATTTGAAAGGGGGAGGGGTAAGAGAATTAAAGTAACCCTAGACTACGTCATGAGATCACGTCATTGTTGGGGAGGGGACCCTCTTCTTGGAATGAAGAAGGAAGTTCTGACAATTTGTTTCCAAGACGAAACGGTCAAGTGACCTTGAGATAAGGTGGAGGAGAGTGGGGGAAACACATGAATAGGATAGCTGTTTATTTCAGGGAGAGGCGATTGGAATCTATTTTGGGACTGAAAAAAGGGGGTTATTGTGGGGTGTATACTTTCTTAGTGAGTGAAACATTTGTAGAATTTTCATTTCAACCAGACTGAAAGCTCTTAAAGCTAATTTCTGCAGGGAGTGGTCAATGGATGCTATGCACCGGGGCCCTAAAATAATCAAGAATTAAAAAAATATACTCTTGCATATGAAAACTTACAATACTCCTATTGATGTCAATATGGCGAGATGTAAAATTTATCGTAAACATTATTATTATGGATATCTAAATTCGACAATCTTCAAAATAATTCTTGATGTTACGAAAGTTTAGTTTTTGTTATTCGATTTGGGAAGCTCCCAAGAATCCCTACGTCAACTGGACTTTTTAGAAGGTATAATTTAGAAGTGGACTTATATTAATAAAGTAGCGAAATTTTTATGAAGAAGCCTGGTTGTTATTTCAATAGTAACTCGAAAAATAATGTGAATGTTTCAAAAATCTTAAATCCAGGCTCTGTAAAGAAAAATCCTAACTATATATACATAGAAAAAATATTACATAGAAGTATTTTCAATGAAAAGAGAATGTTTTGAAAATGTAATTTTTTCTTCATGTTTTTGCTATAAAATTACATTTAAACAGTTTTAATGTAATGGAATATAATGGAAAATTTTAATCGAATTGTTAAGTAATTACTACTCTGTGCTAATGGATCACATAAGCAGAATAAAAAATTCGTAAAACAGAGAATTATGCACAGATCTCAAAAATAAGTTATTTTTGTATTTGGAAAGGAAGTCCTTTCCGAAATTAAAGCAGCTACGTACAAATGGACTGCACTCTTAAAATTTCCCATTAGGAAAAAAATTAAATCAATATTAGATATGTAAATTTTGAAGATAAAAGATTAACTATAAATGAAAATTTTTACAGGGTTTATTAAAGTAATTTATGTGCCTGGAGCAGGATTAGCAAAAGAAAGAGAGAGATTAGTGTCGCTCTACAAAGCAACAAGAGGGCTATTGATCACAAACTCGTAATGTTCAACCTCGGTCGAGTAACGAGAATGACACCTGAGCTGGCATCCCTCTTCCTAACTACCTCATAATTGGGAGGAATGACTCATCTACACGGAGGGTCTTTAGTGGCAACAGGATTTGAGCCCATGACACTCCAGACATGAACTCGTGACCATAACCACTAAGCTATTGCGCCCACCAGGAATAGCAAAAATTCTATTGAAAAGGTTAAGGGAGTCTGATAACCAATCAGTTTTTAATATATTTGAAGTTTTCTGAGAGTTGACAATCTCAATATTCGACAGTTTAGAGAGAGTGATTAGTTTAGCAATCATTTTAAAGCATTTTTCCATTCTTAAAAGTTTAATTAATTGAAAACTGGAAGGAGGTACAACCCCCTCCCCTATCTGCCTAATGGCGGACCAACTCCCATTGTACAAATTATGCAACTCTATCACAGCTCAAATTGTAAAACTGTAATTTCCTTGTATTATGTAGTTCATACGGTTTTTTCTTCATAATTGGCTGTAAAATTTGTAACACATCGTCACGTTTAACTATTTTTGCACGTTCATGCAAAACCTCCCTATCATAAATGTAAATTTGTCCAAACTGTGAGTTTGCTCCATTCTGTAAAAAGATGTAGTTTCTTTTGTTAACTTCACCTTAAAAAAAAACCTTGAAATAAATTTTTTACAGCATCATGAAATTTTTTTTTGTATATAAAGAGAGATATTTGGGAGAATAATCGGTTCGTTCAGGGAAATGGCTATTAACTCTTACTTTTACTACTAAAATCGTTTCTGTTCAGTTACGTTTCGAGGTTTTTAATATTTAAAGAGCAATATTTGTGTTTTTACACATAGTTAAAAACCTTAGAAGCTTTTTTTGCTTTCATTAATTTTTTCCTATTGAGAAATTTCCGGGCTCAAAACATTCTTGTGTTACTAAAAGACAATATTTGGAAGAGGTGGAATACTACTGAAAATTATATGACTTAAAATCAGCATTTTTCAGCTGATACTACAATGAGACTTTATTGAGTTCA
>BMAO01013586.1:0-62610 GCA_019973975.1 Trichonephila clavata
GAGATGTTGGGACGTTTCTTCCGCCAAAGGAGAAGGAAAGTGTATATAGAGGCAGCTAATTGTTTAACCCCTCCCTATATAACGGCTTTTCATAGTATTTTTAGCATTGACCACATGAATCCTTATCTGACAGAATGTAGCGGATTTATAGTTTGTATAAAAGGCCTTACTCCTTCGAAAGAGAGACAGGCAAAAATGTGAAAATATAAAACAGTAGGGTGCGGGAATGGCAAGGTCAAAACCAATGGTCAAAAATGTGTCTAAAATAGATTGCCGCCAGCGATCTTCCCAACTCCTTAAAAATAAAGACATGGCAGTTTTAGGTCATCGATTGTGTGGGACAGAAAAGACAAGCAAAACTTTCCTTTTTTTTACTCGTGTAGAAGGGTATATTTACCATACACGGAATTACTTTCTTCCTTTGTAACAACTATCAAAATTCAAATACCAGAATATTGAATAAACTTAAAGCATAATAAAAGAGATTAAATCATGAAGGATTTTCACTTTGAATTCAAGCAAAATGATTAAAATTAAGAAAAAGCTCAAGCAATTAAATTTTTCTTTTGTGTGATAATCATTAACTTTTGCTTTTGACCCCACTTAAACAAATGAATATTGCTGTTGCATTTTTTTGAATAACAGCAATAATATTTTCTATCCATTTTTTGATGCACTCCTCAATAAAGTTATTTTCAAATAAACACAAATTTCTAATTAAATTTATGTTTTATTTAGATCAAAAACATCGTAAATTTTAAAAAAAAAACTTATTTGTAACAAAATCTAATGTGTACATACAGTAGCGCATACAAACATTTTTCAAGGGGGGGAGGGTCCATTGTTGAAAGTTCCCCAACTTACATCATACCTCAAAACAAAACCAATTAATTCTTCTGATTTTGTCGATTTTGTTAACAAAAAACAGTAAAAAATAAATTACTGAATCAATAGTTAGCATTAATTAATAAAATAAATTGTTAATTACAAGTACTTAATTAAATTTTGCATTATATACATATAGGATTATCATCAACTGAAAAAAACTCAAGGGCTTTGGGGGGGGTCTCCCCCTTGTGTGCGCCATTGTGTACATATCTTTTCACTTTTTAGCAAAATTTTTGAAATTTATGGGAAAGGGAATACATAAACAATACATTTAAAAAACTACAATTAAAGCATAAATTTGATTTCTTTTACGTGAAAATCTAATTTTTTTTTCTGTTGAAAGGAGTAATTGAATTCTTTCTGAATATTTATACGATGTTGAAAAGAAAATATATAATACTTTTAAACTCGTTTTATAATTCAGTCTAAGAATCAGTGGCGTGCACATACCTCTTTTTTCGGGGGGGGGAGTAAAAAACAAGTAGACCTAAGCGCGAAGGCATAAGCTCTACGGCGAAAATTAAATACTTGGTCTAAGGAGGGGGATTGTGAACTCTCAAACCCTCCCCTTGTGTGTGTGTGTACGCCACTGCTAAGAATTACTCGTAATGAATACATTCTCTTATATTTGAAGTTAATGAGGAATCCCAATAAGTTGGATTCAGATACACAAAAAATTGCTATACTTATACTATAAATCTATTTAACAAAATAAATGGATTTGTGTTTGATATATATAAAAAAACAAACCATTGAATTGCACTTTAATTAAAATATTCTTTACTATCTGGATTGAAATTAAAGCTTTGCCTGAAATTATAAAGTCAAGATATCCATCTTCATTAATTAATATATTCCCTTTTTATTATAATCTTCATTTGAAAATGTTGAAGTAATGAAATTCAATAACATTTGTATTCAATTTTCTTGTTGGTAATAAGTGTTCCAAAGTGGTAGTAAAAACTTTCTTTCTTTCTTGTGGCAAGCTGTGACGGCAAGTTTTCCTCATTCTGAAGCACAATTATTCCTGCATAAAAAAATTCAATAATGAAGTAAATTTGACAATATCAATTAAATTGACAATTACTCGATAATTATTGCAAATTTGAATTTTTATACAGCTTTCTCAACCAGCAATACTCATAAAAAATTAATTATTTTCAAACTATACATAGTTTATTAACTAAAAAATGAAATAAAATTTTTTAAATGTATTTAAATAATAAAAACTACAAAGCCCCATTAATTTTAAAAATAAAATTTGAGAAAACATATAGAACACGAACGTATATTTTTTGCGGCAGTTTTGAAAAAAAATGGAATATAGAATTTTGTAGAAATATTCCCAAATTTTATATTGGAAAGATAACTGCATTTTTAAGAATAACATTACAGCTACTTTTGTATTTGTATAAATACATTTTGAAAAACCGAATGCAAAGGATGATAACATTTAATTTTGACTCTTATCACTCTTATTTTGACTCTTATTGTGAATGTAGTGTGGCAGTTACGGAAGGATGTACCGATCTTCCGTCATCCTCTTCCTCTTAAAAATGTGTAGAGATATCATTTCCAATAATGAAATATCAAACAATAAATTTTAAATTAAAACAAATGTAAAAATTGTTAATAACATTATTCAAGAAAGTAAGAGTTATATTTACATCGCACTATGAAGCTGTACGAACGTTATTGGTGAAGTTCCTCATAATTTTGAACCATGGTCATGTTTTGAGGACGACACCTCAGCTGTCACCCGCTTCTCCTAACTTCCACACCACACCAATGGGAGGAACTGGACCCCTCGACATATTTAACGTGCATCGGCCTCCTTTGCACGGCGGGTCTTCAGTGGTACCAGACTCAAACTCATGATATGCCAGCTACGAGCGGGTGACCTTGACCATTAAACTACCACGGCCCAGTGGTCAAGCTGCTCATGAAAACGGGCAGTGCATACATAATTCGATTCAAAGGAATTATAGAAAAAATAACAATTGAGAGAAGTTGAAAAGTTTTATTAATATTTTATCTAAAAAGCTTCAACATTTAAAGAAAAATAAACAAAAAAAATTTGATAATTATTTTTATTGAAATAAATTTTGCAGTCAAAATAAGCTTTTAATTTTTTAAAATTTTATTAGCATATCTGTGTAAATCAAATATTAATTTTTAATATTAAAATAAAGAGTTGTCAAAAATAGAGTTTTTTGAAGATATTAGAAATACTAACATATAAATAAGTATGTATATAGCATTTATAAAAAGTTTAATCGTAAATATTTTCAAAATAACAGTATATGAAAATACACAGTATAAGTAGAAAATAGTTTTATTGAAAAAAATAAAATGTAAAAACTTAAATTATATATATATATATAAATAGATTTATAGAAAGTAAACATAGTATGTAATAATAAATAAAGATAAGAGAGAAAAAATTTTAAAAATTAAGTTTATTTATATATTTAATACTATTTTAATAAATTTCAACAATTTTTATTTCATGTTTAAATATAACGAGATCTCTTTACTTTAAAAAAAAAATACCAATTGTTTCAAAAGAAAATTAGAAATTTTATTTTAAAAAAAAGAATTGTATGTGTAATGGAACTGTTTTTGAGCGCTTAATATACAAATAAAAAAAAAGTTTCTTATATCTTAATCTTTTCAACTAAAATCAAAATATTGTTCAAAAACTAGTTCAAAATTTCTACCCTGAAATAAGCCCAAAACAAATATTACAAATTCATTTTTTTTTAATGCATTCTATTTAAAAGTTGTAATTGTATTTCGAACTCTTTTTTGTGCTGGAAGCCCACAATTTCTAACTCTTTTACTCTAACTTAGTGACGCAGTCAGACGTAAGAAAATCCAACAGACAGGCAGCCACATTTGAATGATACTCGGGCTGCTTGGCGTTTTTGGCGTATTCTGAAGCTTGAAAAAGCCCCTGTTTCTGAAGCCAACCCATAAGAACAACAATTATTGTTTTTTTTTTTTCATACAGAATCAAACACTTATGTTTTATCACACTAAAATTAGCTTTCCTTTTACTCTGGGACTTTCCTTGCCCTATTCGATATCAACATTCCCTAAAGATTATGTTATTTCTCCCCTATATTAGATGAAATAGGTTGCCATATGAATCATGAAATCGCTAGCTTTTTAGTTAATCCGAAAGTGAGAAACTAGTCGAAATTCTGCATTGCTTTCATCAACGAAATTAAATTTATGAAAAAAATTTATATTCTAGATTGAAGATAAAAATTAGAATAGCACGTATATGTTACTTTTATGTTTTACGTTTTTTTCGTAGGATTAATAAATTATAAAAAGACTCTAAGGCGCCAAGTCAGAACCTTATCGTTAAGCACTCACCAATGAGAGATAAGCTATTTTCCCTTTAACGCGCAGAAGTAGGGAGAGTTACTAACACACATTGCCCTATCTTTAAAGCCATGGTCTATTTGTGTTCGGTTTTTGAAATACGAACTGCGTTAAGTGACATACTAATTATTAACTCGTTATATTTGTGTCTTTATAAAGTGACTTGAAACTTGTGAATCTCTTTTTGCATTTTAGTAATTTATTCTTTTTGTGAAAATATATTTACTAGAAAAATCTATGGCTCCCCCTGATGAAAAACGTGACAAATTTTCGAAATCATTTCGTAGTGCTGAATACCAAAATATTTCCTTTGGGATCCGTTCTCAACAGTTTTCTCCCAAAAATAAAAAGTTGAAAGCTCAAAATGAAAAATACAATCAAAAGAAAGAACAGGCATATAAGTTTCGATTCGGAAACTACCATCAATATTATGGATACAGAAATCAAGGGCAAACAGATCCTCGTATAACTTGCATGAAACAAGAATGGTTTTCTGGCAAAGATGTATTGGACATTGGCTGTAATGCTGGGCATTTAACACTTGCAGTAGCAAAATATTTTTCTCCAAAATGCATTATAGGTATTGATATCGATGAAGAATTAATAAAAATGGCAAAAAAGAATGTAAGGCATTACGTAGCTCCTGAAAACATTAATGATGAAGATTTTCCAATATCATTTCCTTTAACCTATGGTCCAGTTGCTCAGTCGATGGATACTAAAGGCAGATATTCTGAAAGCAATTTTCCATTTAATGTACAGTTTATAAAGGTATGCTATAATAGCTTAAAATTTATTTTACTTGTTAATTTTTGAGAAAATTTTGAATGCATGCTCGTTTTTAAGAATACCATCAAAATCAGAAATATAGTCATTACTTTCTTAATTGATTCTTTAATTGTGGAAATAACTCGTTTTGTTCTGTTTGTGATGTGATTACTGATTGTTCCCATTTTTTAAAAAATACTAAACTTAATCGAGTGAAGTTTTTTTGTATCCAGTGTGCATGATTATTTAGTGTTTCAAACTATCAAAACCCAGGTTTGTATAGTGTAATTTTCTTTTGGTTTAGTTTAACTTTTTTCTTAAGTAATTCCCTTGCTTGTCACTTAGCATTATTCAAATAATTAAAGCCTTATATAAAAAAAATTTGAAATGGAATTTGTGACATACAAAATAACTTTGATGAAATTATTATCATTGTATGATTGAGGTGTATTAAAATGATTTTGAACATTATGTGTGTACCGTATTTACTCGAATCTAAGTGGCACCTTTTCCCCAATGTTAAAGCTAATAAAAATCGGTTGCGACTTAGAATCGAATTCGAAAAAAAGGACTTGGATGGAGCAATTAGTATAAAATAGTTTAGAACCTGTAATTGCTCTATTTTTCATTTTCCACTAAGACTTGTTGAGAATTTGGGGTGCGGCTTAGATTCGAGTAAATATGATATTATGCCCTTACAAAAATAATAGTGAGATGTATATATATTTTGTATTTGCATCCTGAAGAAAGTCAATTGGAGATTTCAATAAAATTGTATCAAATGATAAAGATGAAAAGCAATTCTCACTGCAGGTGGTAGAAGCAAAAAGAAAATGCATTCCATCAGAATCTATAAAAACGTCAGTCTTAGACACTGTTTTGTAATATAAAAAGACAAAATATCTTTTAATTTTTACTTCTACTATGAATTTATTCATTCTTTTGTAATTGATTATAAAATAAATTTTGCATGTGCCTTATGCCTAAAAGGATGTTAGTGGTCATAATTTTTAAAAAAAAAAAATACATAAATTGTGCAGGTTCTTATTTTTTTAAAAAACAATTTACAGAAAAAGCTACATTAGTCTAACATTTAAAGTTTGTGAGAGTTGAGCACTCTCTTGCAATTGAAATAGGAAGTTGAAATTTCCAGAATATTACTGTCTACAAATCTAAAATATTTGAGGTGGGACTGGTATGTATGTGAAACTTTTTTACATGTATTGTTGAAACACCCTAATCCATAAGATAGCTGCAAAATTAATCAGCAATCAGTAAAAATTTGTATCTGTTTCCCCTCTCCTCTCCTTTTTTTACTTGTAAAATGTTTTGGGGTTTTTTTTTTTATGTTTAAGGTATAGGGGATACTTAAAATAGGCTAAAAGTGTTATAGAACAAAAGGTTTTTTTTAATAATGTTTTGATGAAGACTTTTTCATAGATTTTTTTCTCTTTGTGCAATTTAAATTGCTTATATTTACTAGCAGTTATATTATTTTCACATGTAAATTCCGAAGATAAATTTTTCTAAAATTAATTTTTTTATGCTAAATTAAATATAAGTACTGTGGGTGAAAATACAGAAGTGTCAAAGTGCAAGCCTCATCACTTGACTACGATTCAGAATTTTGAGGTTAGTAGCCAATATCCTTGTGTTGCTTCTATGCATGACATTGAAAAACAATAAAGGCATTTTCACTATATGTTCGCCAATTAATGTATAATTTTTTCTAAAAAAAAATTTTAGGATAAAAAAAATTATTATTTATAAAATTATTATAGAAAAAAATTATATTAAGTATGTTTTAAAAATGCAACTCATGCTATTAATAAATTCTTTATTAATTTATTTTGTGCTTATATATTGTATGAAGGTTTAAGTGTAGTATAGGGGGCCCTTTCGACTTGGCGACTTCTCTTTGGTTTTGGCGATTTTTATATAGAAATGGTGAGATAATGAATTCATTCTGGCTTCAGGACATCTATCGCTAAGTAAAGTAGCTCGGCGATCGATTTTGGTCGCCAAAAAAAATCTGACATCGCCAAGGGCCCCTCTATACTACACTTTAACCTAATTGAAAAATTAAAAAATACAGATTGAAGGATAAAAAAGTTTTTAATGAGTTAATTTTATGTAAATTGCAAATTAAACAAAAAAAAAAGCTTTTTGCATATCTCAGGTAAACAGAAAGAAAACCATGTTTGTTAAATTTTTAATCTGTAGATCTAATAGCTGATAAAAAGAATTTTTTTTTATTTACAAGTCCCTCCAACTCTTGTGTGTCAATTTTTGAAATCACCTTCCTCAGCTGATACCATTTTCAGATTTGGCGACTAATTCCATATACCAATACCAGATTTGGTGACTAATTCCAGATTTAGCGACCAAAAGATTAAGGTGTAACCCTAAAAGCAAATACACTAGTATTTAATACAAATAAAACAAATGGAAAAGAAGTGTTCTTTATGTGAGAAAGGGGAGGGTGAATACGTCAACAAATTCTTACCATAATATAAACATTTTTCTAAAAATGGAAATAAAAAAAGACTTGTGCATGTGGGGAAAAAATAACTTGTTCTAACTCTGCTAAATATTTTTTTATTTTTAAAAAGCAATATGTTTAAAAGGTGATAATATGATTGACACTAAAAAAAATTACCATGTTTTTATTAGCTTGCTTTCTTGTATGTCTGTCCAGGTGGAATTTTGTTATTGATTTTAACTGACTTCCGATGAGCTAGAGACTTGAAATTTGGACCATGGCTCAGAAGGTTGTAGTGTGAAAGACAAAGCTAATCTACTTTAAATACCAGAAGTGATAAAAGTATTTATTTTGATATAAGGATCAATTTGTTACTACAAAATGTGCACAGAAGAAATAACGTGCATAAAAAAAAGAATGTGGAAAGCCACGCGATAGAAGTGAAACTTCTTTGGCGACATTGGCCTTAAATGCAGGAATAGATCTAATTATATTAAACTGATGAGAAATTTACTTTAATCAAATAAAATTCGAACTTCATTTATTGTATGAAATATTTTTATTCAATTTTCTGCATCATTTTCCAAGAAAGACAATAGGTGTGTGGTAACTAAAGTAAGATATAAAAGTCCTTGATTGTAGTCAATCAAGAAAATGTGAGAAAACTGCATCAATCGTGGTTCCTTATTTTGTTTTTCCTTCTCTGGAATCAGTATTCATTGTTAAATTCAGTGTCCATGTCGATAATTCAATGAGTGGCTTTGCTTCTTCTGAAGCAAAATTACCATTAAAATCTCCAGTTAAGATAATCAGCTTTTAATCATCATTGGATCCAATGTGATTGCGGCAGTCTCTGATGTGTACAGTACTAAAACTTTATGGATAAAGATGATAAAAGCTGCAACAGAACTACCTGGTGATATATAGACTTTCGCCTGGACTTGCTGCTAGTTTTGCTTTTTTTCTTTCACGAAACTCTTTTCCTCTTTTTGCATTTGTTCTAGGCATTCTGACCAGAATTAATTTTGATTCAATGGAAATAAAAATTAATAATATAAACTTAATGCATCACTAAAGAAGTCACTGTGTTTGTTTACAAGACGCTATCCGTAGCGATTCTGGCGCAAATGTTAGTGACATATACACAATGACCCAGACACTCCCGTATTGGAAAGAGCCATATAATGGTAATATTTTAGGTGCATATATTTGTTGAAAACAGCAGTTTTTATTACATAAACTATGAAAATACGCCACACTAGTTCGTTTACGAGAGTAGCAAAGGTACCCACTTAATGTCACCAGTACCTAAGCACCTTTTGTCCATTGGAGCAAGATATATTTTTGATGCACAATTCCCCCTTAGCAATCATCCAAATTTTTCACGTATACCCCCCACTCTAAATCTCCTCACCATGGGGACATTTTGGGGGGGGATCACTACTTCCGTTCACTGTTATGGGGCAAAACTGGTTAAATTTCCAATTCACTCCCGTCTCTAAGGAAGTTTCACTTCAAAGTGCATAGAAATAAAATATCAATTTTTATTGTATTTATGGTTCACTATTTTGGTGATAATGGTTTACACATAAAATATAGATATATGCGGTTGCTGGCTTTTTTGTATACCTAATTTTAAACATATAACTCTAACGGTTTTTGCAATGCTCACCTGAATAGCTTGCAGATGGCAGAGTTTTTTTCCTACTTACTTGACATTTATCATTATAATTTGGACACTTCACACAATATCTTTATATATTATAGCCTATGTGTTATTCTGATGTATAAGCTGTATTATTGTAAAGTTTCATTAATATCCATTCAGTTGTTTTTGCGTGAAAGAGTAACAAACCCATACATACAAACTTTTGCATTTATAACATTAGAAAGGATAATGGTCAAAAAGTTATATCATTTACGAAGCAAGTGTAAAATATTGTTAACTATTTGTTAATTGATAGTTTTCATTTTAGATGAACATTTTGTCTTACTAATATTATATGAAATATTAAAAATTATTTTGAGGTTTTAATAATAACAATTTAACCATAGAATTTCCATCCACTTTTACCCCTTAACATGCAAGATTAAGTTTATTCGATTGGTCCAAACTGTGCACAATAGAGATAATTTGAGTGGATTTATATTTTATGCTGCTGTAATTTTCACATTTGTATATAAATCATCATGATCTGTATTTATAAGACTGACTGCAATTGATCATCCATGATTTTATAAACTTATATAAAGTTTATTGTAAATTTAGATGAATGTTATGAAAAAGTATTCTTTCATTTGCTAGACATGAACATTTGAAGTGCATGTTTTGTATAAAAAATATTGGGGTGAAAAATTTTGGTTTCAGAAGTAAATTAGTAGAAAGACTTACACAAATTTAATGACTAACTTAAAATCATTTTCCCAGTTTTGTTCCACCAACATCAAAGAATGGAGCTCCCACAAGATACTACACTGTGTGTTGTGCTAAAAGAGATAGCAAAGGAGAAGAGTCATTATGTGTGTAATAATAGCAATGTTGTGGGCTATAATGTGCTGCATCTTTCTTCCAAATATATCAAATAAAAGAAAGTTTTGAATATTTTTTTGAATAAATATTTCTATTATTATTTCTGTAGAAAAAAAGTATAAATAATTAGTTCATATATAAAAATGTTTCCTTCTAAACATCTTTCTATAAAAGAAAAGTAATAAAAGTCGATGTACATACGCGATAGCAGTGTTGGGCTCTTATCTGCAATGTGGAGCAAAATTGAAATAAAAAATTTTATTGTTTTTGTATCCTTTTTTATTTTTGACTAAAATGAGGTTCTAAAATATAAAAAAATTGATTCCCCCCCCCCTGGTTTTTTCTAAATAAGTGTGCATTAAGGAGTTAATATCTTTCAAAAGCACTTTTTCTTGTTTATTACATCTTCTACTTTTTTGAGAATTCTGGTAAAAATAAAGGAAATTTTAATTTTTTTGAAAAAGGTAAAAATTATGCTTATGTATAATTTCCAGCAAAGTAAGTATTTTGCAAGTATAAATAAGTAATGAATGAAAATTATGTGTATAATTGTTAAATGTAGAATTTCCCTTTTTAATAGTGCTGACAATACGGCTTGTAATTAAAATGTCTGAATTTCGGGTCTCTTATGATATTTCTTATGTTGTGTTTTGTATCTAAATTCTTAATAAATTTTTCAACAGTTCTATTTTCTTTATAAAATTATGAATCATTAAAGAATAAATTGAATTATCAATATTTGATCTTTTAGAGTAATTTAAAAAATGTTGTGTTTGTTGTTATGGGCCTAAATTAATGTATAAAGTTTAAATATTCCTTATAATTTTCATGAATAAATTATTTTTTGCAATTACTAATTCTACATTTTTATTGTAGGCAAATTTCATTTTATCCTCTGATGAATTTGTGAACAGTCAAATGCCATATTTTGATACTATTTTGTGTCTTAGTGTAACAAAATGGGTTCATTTAAATTGGGGTGACATTGGTATTAGAAGACTGTTTCGTCGAACATATAAGCTTTTGCGGCCTGGAGGAAACTTCATTCTAGAAGCTCAGCCTTTTCAGTCTTATGCCAGAAAGAAAAAAAATACTGTAAGTAACATTATCACTTTGCATTTCATTGGATGAAGCATTATTGTTTCTGATGAATATTTTATTTATTTGAATCAAATTTAAGATAATTGCCATATTTACTTGAATCTAAGCCACACTGTTTTTCCAGTGTTAATGCTGTTGAAAATCGAGTGTGGCTTAGAATCAAAGGAAAGAAAATTTCTTAAAAGGGTCAATTAGAGTAATTACTGGTTCAAGTATGTATTTATTATTTTATATTTCGAATTTATTTTAATTTCGTAAAATTGGATATTAATAAGCCATTTTACATTTTGGTTGAAAATTTTGTGTGCGGCTTAGATTCAAATAAATACGACAGTTAAAATTTTTTTTCTATGTAATACAGTCTCATTTAATAAAATCTAAAGATACTTCTAGATTATCGAGAACATTTTTTTCTCCTGCTATGGGATATGATATTTAGGGTTCAAGTAAAAGAAGCTTTAAAATTGCGAAGAGGAGATAAAATATTTTTTAGTGTGTTTTTCACATAGTGGAACAAAAGCGCTATTAGGAAGCAAATTTTGTCGTACCTTTTTGTCAGCCAATAAGCAACCAATTGACCTCGGGTTTTTGGCATTTGTGCTCTAGATGAGCTGAATCATATTTAAATTTTCCCATAGTTTTCCCGAATTTCGCTAGTTTATAACAAAATTTTCTCAAATTTTACCTTGTAAATTTATTGTTTGCAAAAAGTTTTTTAAAAAAAATCTACCTGCATAGAATAAATACATAAAGCGAGTTTTATGCCTAGACAAGGAGTTAGTCACCTTGTCCATGTTTTTGTAGCTTCTGTAAAAAAAAATTTTTTTGCTTTTTTATAGTGCTGATACAGATTTATGTCATTATTTCTTTTCAGCTCAATAGTAGTACATTTAGAGGAGTGGTACAGTACTACTTTCTGTTAGTAAAAAGTTCATTAGTTGCATTATTGTAAAATACAACATGTGAAAAATGCGCTAAAATTACTTGGCCATGCCAATGATTGATATCTTGTTATTGCATATATATAAATGAGCATCTGCAGTAATATTTACTTTACATTATAAATACCTTGACTAGTTCAGATATTTATTTAATATATTTGTAATAATTATTTAAAACCATACATGTAATAAGTCTAGTTTTAACTTTAG
Source organism: Trichonephila clavata (assembly GCA_019973975.1). NCBI lineage: Eukaryota > Metazoa > Arthropoda > Arachnida > Araneae > Nephilidae > Trichonephila > Trichonephila clavata. The sequence continues at coordinate 12,314 of BMAO01013586.1, forward strand.
AACCAAGTCATTATAGAAAATTAATGTTATTGTTAGCAGATATCCTATTAAATATAAATATTGTTATATTAGAATTTCATTAAGTCATAGTTCTTTATTTATCAGTTGTGCTCCTTAAAAAGGTTTAAAGAGTTATAAAAAATAGATACAAGTTGAATGAAAAGTAATCATATTGGGGTGTTAAGTCATGACTCTATGCCTAGTTATATTTTATATTCATAAAACATGAACAAATAAATTTCATAGATTTCATGCAAAATACTTTTAAGTGATTCATCATCATATCCAGCAAGACAGCCCCTCGTGGGCCAATACCTTCCTTTGAAGTTTCCTCCAGTGACCTCTCATTTATCTTTTGTTCTCCAAGTTTTCTCGTTTATAATCCCAAAATCTGATTCCATTGAGTCTGTCCATCTCAGCTTTGGTCTGCCACACTTCCGAATCCCAGTTACTTTGAACTGCGTTATCTTTTTGACAACATTATCATCTGGCATTCGAATTATACGGGCCGTCCAATTCATTCTATTTATTTTATTTAATGATGCATTGTTATAATTCTATATATTTTTAAGCGATTAGTTACTGCATTTTTCTTCGTATGCAATCACTGTGTTTGTCCATTGAATGAGACAAATCTTGATTGAATGTTCCACTTTTAACTTCTGTTGATTCAAAACAGTTTTAAATCACACACCTTAACATTAACTAATTTAAGTAAAAAAAAAATTTCAATCACAAACATTTTTTATTTTTATTTTATTGATTTTTTCCCCATACATTTAATTTTCTTATTTTTATTTTATGTTATTCATAATAAGTTTTCAAAATTGTTTTAGTTTTTATAAGGTAAAAAGTTTCTTGCCTATATTTGACACATGTCTCATAAAGACTTGCTGCTGAAAATTCTAAACAACCAACAACACTATCATATAATTCTGTGAAAAAACATATGTAGATGTTGGATGTATTTCTATTAATGAGGTTCCTATCTAAATTGCTTGTTACAATGCTTATTTATTCATTATAAAGTTTGTATTGTAATTGTATAAATTGCTTGCAATCGTCCTTTTGTGCCCAAAACAAAATTCTGTTTACCACAAATGATCGTGTTAAATTTGTTTATTTCCTTTCACAAAAACCTCATAATGTTGTAAATAATCAGACAGAATACTAATTGTTTTATATTTGTTATCATAATGTAGTAAATTCTGTTTCATTTTTTTAAAATTTTAGGTTATATAAAACAGCAATTCTGTTTATATAACTGTATGTCTACTATTAGATGTCATTACTTTGGATAAATTTTTTATTTATATTTGTTTCTATTTTAAAATGGTGCTGTTTCTTAAAAAAATTGATATTTGTTTATAATATAAAATTTTTTAATAAAAAAATTAAAGGAAAGAGTTCTATCTTGATAGATTCACTTTATATTAGTGTGTGAAATCATTTTTACATTAATTCTTGTAATTTATTGTAAGAAAAATAATTTTTTAATTGTATTTTTGAGTCTTATTTGAATTTATCTATGTTTTATGAATTAGAAATACCCTTTCTAAGATTAGGTTTCATTTGTTATCATTAACTTAAGATAAGTACTGTAATATTAGTTAATTATTTTTTATTTTATAGTTTTTTGTTAAAATAGAAATAATTAATGTGTAGTATAAAATAAAAACAACCCTTTTAATTTTTACTTTCTGCTAAAGATATTTATAAGGAAAAGAACATGCACATCAACAAATAATTTATTTATTGAAATACTTTACAAATGATGCTGTTTAAAATTTTGTACTTTAATTTACTGTTGTATTTAAATTTTAACTATTGCATCTTATTACTTTTAAATATTATCTCTTTAGAAAACTTTTTTTAATGTTTGACTGACTAATACTCATATATTGCTTTATAGGAGGAGTTAAATGAAAACTATAATTGTATTGAACTTTTTCCTGAAATGTTTAACGAATTTTTACTTAAGTATGTTGGTTTTGAAACATGTCAATTAATAGATACTCCTGCACATTCTTCTCTAGGTAAGATTTTATTCTTGTACAGTTGCATTACATATGAGAAGAAAATAATTTTAAAATGAATTAGTTTATTAGTGAAATTCATGATATTTTTACATCAGAACTTTTCAATAGAATTAAGACATTATACAATAAAGAATTTTTTCTCAAGTTACCATCATTGTAAGGGAATTATTGTTTCATTTTTTCTAGAATAATATAAAAATTTATTTTCATTTTGAGTCATCTCATTTTTTAAATATTCTGATTTTTTAAGGATGCAATTAAAAGTTAATTATTTTGAAAAGATAAAGAATATTTTAACCAACAACATATTCATTTTAGATTTAGATATGTTTAAACTGCATTGATTATACATTTATTCCAATTTTCTGTAATGCATGGAAGGCCTTTTAGGTTTGTAATTTTATTGCAATAGAATAATTTGAGAAAAAATAAATTCCTTAATCATTCATTATATCTGAAATGACATCTTATTTCAAGCATTATGATTAAGCAGTAAAAGAACATTAAAAAAAAAGAAGACAAAACTTATCCCATATTAAAAATTATTTGCAATTTTTTTAAGAATATAGTTTGAATTTTCAAGACCTGCAAATGTATGAAAAATTAATCCATAGTTTTATTTCAGATGATGCATTTAATTTGATGCTAATATTTTCTGGAACAAAAATACATTAATTTCATCTTTTTTTATTTAATTTATCTTTTCTTAGGTTTCAGTCGGCCAATATATCTTTTTACAAAATCTGCACGTACAGAAAAACAACCAAAGCATGTGATATACAATTTTAGTTCGGATAGTGCATGTGAAGATTCAGATGTTGAACAAGTATCTGATTAGAAATATGTACAGAATTTTAAGCTTTGTTTGTACAAGGTACATTTTAAAAATCTATTAAAAAATGTATATATCTTCTATATAGCTTAAAGTTATATCATAAATAAAGATGTATATGACATAAGCTTTATTTGCACGAGGCATATTTTTAAATTTGTCTGTTAAGCATAAAAAAAAGATGTATATAATCATGATTTTCATAATGTATTAAAATATCATTAAAATAATGTGTAATCTCGATCAATGATTTGTTGCTAAATAAGATGCATTTGTTAATATTTTAATTTACTTACAAGGACAGATTTAGATGGTGAACATTATAGAAAGATTGATTAGATATGCAAATGTACATGTACAGTATTTTATTCCCACACAGATAATTTATAAACCAATTGCAATTTAGTTGTCATGGAATACATTTTTAAAAGAAAGGGAAATTTAGTATGGAATGGTTATCAATTAGCATACAGAAGTAAAAAATTATTCTATTCAGATATTTTATAAAATTTCGTAGGAGTCTTAAACGCTCTTAAGGATGAAGAATTTACAGGAATTTCTTTGTTAGCTGTAATCTCAAACTCAAATTCAACATTAGATTCACTGCTATACATGAAATTTTTCATACAGAACAATGTATGAAAAAATGATCTTGTCACAATTGGATCACAGTTAACAGAATACTATAAAGAAGAGAAATTCAAAATCAGTAAAGCGGCCGCGGTGGCCGAATGGTCTAGGTATCGGATCATGGCTAGCATGTCATGGGTTCGATCCTAGTACCACTAAAGATCCGCCGTGTAGGGGAGCGATGCACATTAAATCTGTTGAGAGCTCAAACGTCCTCCCGTTGGTGTGGTGTGGTAGTTAGGAGAGGTGGGTGCCAGCTCAGGTGTCATCCGCGTCACTTGACCATGGTTCAAAATTACGCGGACCGTCGCCAAAAGCCCTCGTGTTGCTAATCAGTGCGACGTTAATATTCTCTCACTCACTCAAAATCAGTAAAATGAAACCTTAATAGTAGTGATGAATACTGCATTAATTTTTAATGTCATAAAAAGGGATACAATATACATACCATTCTTTTTTTTCAGTGTTTTAACACGTAAAACAAGTAACATGTACAGGCTTTTAGATTCCAAATTAACAGTCACAAAAGAAACCAAAAACAATGTGGCATTTTTTGTTTGTTTTTGGAAACACAAAACCAGTTATTAAACTGATAGATCATTTTCTTTTGCAAATCTTTCAATAAATAAATGTTCAGGCTTATGCTTCACTGTGATTGTGAGATCCACTTTATAAATTTCAGTTTATTATGTTAAAAGCAAAACAATTATTTAAATTTATTATTTTGTTCACGTGAATTTATTTATCATTGTTTAATTTTTTGTCACCGTGAACTGAACGATATTGCAAAAGTATATTATTTTGTACGCTGTGGCAACAAGGAAGTGCTCGTTCTGTTCTGTTTTGTTTTAATTAACAGTATTCCATGAAAAAATTATTTATAACTTGGTGAGTCTTGGACTCTAGTTGGCATGTTAATTTGTGGAATAAATGAAATTTGGCAGTAATAATAGTTTGGAGTATTAATTTTCAATACAAGAAATTTTTTATTTTTACGATATCTGGCGTCCGCGACAGGACTATTAAGTGTCAATATGTTTACATCTGTTAAAGGCTTCAAGAAAGAAGACCTAATTTATTTGTGTCAAGAGATCAATGAGGACTTACCGTTGAAGGTTACCATATCTACACTGAAAGATGTAATTTTAAACAGTAAAGAATATAAAAATGATCCGGACTTTGTTTCAACCGTAGTAGCCACAACTGTTTCTGAAAGGCAGAAAAAAGAAGAGAGAAATCACCAAGACGAAGAGATAATGAGCCAAGAAGAAGAGAGAAAGTGCCAAGAAGAAGAAAGAGAACGACAAAGACAACATGAGTTGGATTTGGCGAGATTAAACTCCCGGACAGTTTTACATACTCTAGATGATCAAACTCCAGAGTCAGGTAGTGTAAAAAAGAAATTTCACTTACCTAAGTTAGAATTACGCCATTTTTCGGGAGATTTAAAGGACTGGTTACCTTTTTGGAGCCAGTTCGAACATGTTCATAATGATGTTGATATAGCACCAGAAAATAAATTTCAGTATTTAGTGCAAGCAACCGTTAGCGGCTCACGCGCTCGGGAGGTAGTGGAAAGTTTTCCACCCACCGGCGCCAACTACGCCAAAGCAGTTGAATCTTTAAAATCGTGTTTTGGTCGAACTGATTTACTTATAGAATTCTATGTCCGCGAGCTTTTAAAATTGGTTTTACAAAACGCTTCGCAAAGTTCGACTGTTAATTTATGTACGCTGTATGACCATTTGGAGTCTCAGATTAGGGCATTAGACACTTGGCGTAACAACGGATAAAAGCTCTGCTCTACTTCATCCTTTGGTTGAGTCATGCTTACCGGAAGATATACTAAGAGCATGGCAAAGACAAAGAGGTCCTGAATTCTATCATAGTGGCGAACCACAAGAAAGGCTTAGTAGCTTACTACAATTCTTAAAATCTGAAGTAGAATCAGAAGAAAGGATTTGTTTGGCGATGCAAGGTTTTGGTTTAAACAAAAAGAAAGACAATATTGGGTTTAGAAATAAGAAATTTGAACCAAGAGTAAAACAAAATAAAACACCCACCGCCTCCGGTCTTTTTACCAATCCACATACTCATAAAACCAAAAAGTCATGTGCGTTTTGTAAGAAAACTCATCCCAGTGCAGACTGTTTTTCTGCACAAAAAATGAGTTTAGATGAAAAACGAAGGATTTTGAGGGGAAAAAATTGTTGTTATCCCTGTCTGGCTCCCGGTCACCCCGTCCGAAAATGTCGTTCATTTTTGAGATGTGTAATTTGTGGGAAGAAACATGTTCCCTTGATGTGTGAAACAAACGAGTTAAGAAAAAATGATTTCAAGAAGGCGGAAGAAGCTGAAGTTTTCAACGAGGTCAACATGTCCAACCTGAGTGTGGATCCTAAAGTGTTTTTACAGACTCTAAAGTGCAAGCTCATATCAGATAAAAAAGAAAAAATCGTGCGAATTGTTCTGGACACCGGCTCGCAAAAGTCTTGTATTGTAAAGAGTCTTGCCGAAGAAATGGGATACGTTCCTGTAAAGAAAGAAACTCTGGTACATTCACTGTTTGGGGGGATTAAATCTAAAGAATTTGTACATACATGTTACAGAATTAGGTTGAAAAATATTAAGAACAATTTTGCATGCAACTTTGAAGCTTTGGATCAGGTAGCTATTTGTAATGATGTATCACCTGTGAACTCCGGGCCTTGGTTAAAAGAGCTTCAAGAAAGGGATATAACATTAAGTGATGTGGGAGAAAAGCCACAACCTGTACAAGTGCTTATAGGAGCTGATCTTTTTGGAAAGATTTTAATCGGTCAGCGTAGGGTCTTACCATGCGGATTAGTAGCCATTGAAACTTTGCTTGGGTGGACTTTGTTAGGGAAAGTTCCTGATAGTAAAGTTACTACAAGCAATGTGCCATGTTAGTGACATCACTTTTCGCTAAAGAGTTTGACATTTCGGACTTCTGGAAACTGGATTCTATTGGAATCAAGGATCCTATTGAAAAGCTGTCTAAAAAAGAGCAAGAGGATTTGACTACTGAAAATTTTCTTCAAACTGTTAGGTACAATGAAGATAATCGCTATGAAGTTCATTTGCCTTGGTTAGATAACTGTGTGCCTTTACCTGATAATTTTGAGCAAGCTAAAAGAAGGTTAGACACCACAACCAAGAAGTTATTTCAGGAAAATTTGTACGATAGTTATGAGGGCATATTTTCCGAATGGCTGCTTGAAGGAATTATCAAAGAAGTACCAATTGAAGAGAAAGATTTGCCTGTTAATTATCTACCTCACAGACTTGTTATCAAAGTTAGTAAGACAACTCCTATTCGCCCGGTTTTTGATTCATCTGCTCGACTCAAAAGACATCCGTCACTAAATGACTCCTTACATAGTGGTCCAAACTTGATTGAGCTCATTCCTGATATTTTGCTGCGTTTTCGAGAAAAGAAGATTGGTGTAGTCGCAGACATAAAGAAAGCCTTTTTGCAAATTAGCCTCTGTAGAGAAGACAGAGACTTCTTGAGATTTCTATGGTGGACAAATAAGGCTTGCAAAGACTACAGGTTTTTTCGGCACACCAGAGTAGTTTTTGGCGTTCGCAGCAGTCATTTTCTACTAGGAGCTGTATTGAAGTATCATCTTGAACAAAATACTGATGTTGATCCTTTTGTAACTAGTTGTCTTTTGAAGAGTTTTTATGTGGACAATCTTGTAACCAGCGTCCACAGTGAATTAGATTTGCAGCGAGTGATAAGTGTTTCTAATGAGTTATTAAAAAAAGGTGGTTTCATTCTGCGGGATTGGGAATCTTCACTAACAGAGGAGGGAAGATCCTTCAAAACAGATCTGTTAGGCCTTCAATGGAATAAAATTGAAGACTGTTTTTCGCTAAATATCAGCTGGTTGAAAGAAGTAAATGTCGACAACATTACTAAACGCACAATATTATCGGTTACTCACAAAGTGTTTGATCCATTTGGATTTGTATCTCCTGTAATGCTTTGTCCTAAAATTATGCTACAAAAAACCTGGAAATTATCGTTGGAATGGGACGAAGAAATCACTGGATCCCTTCGACAAGAATTTTTACAATGGTTTAGGGAACTAAAAGTATTGGAAAATGTTACCGTTCCTCGCTGGATCAACGTTAATCCAGAAAATATGAAGAACTTCTCCATTCATACCTTTTGTGACGCAAGTAGAGATGCATATGCCGCAATTACGTATCTTGTACAAGAGGGAGAATGTGCATTTTTTAGCCTCGAGATCACGAATATCTCCTCTGAAAGTTGCTACAATTCCAAGATTAGAGCTTCTTGTTGCATTGGTGGAAGCAAGATTAACGAAATCTGTGTTGGATGCTCTTGGATGGACGGATATTAGATGTTTTTATTAGAGTGATTCCACTATCGTTCTTACCTGGATCATTAAAGATGAAAATTGGTCTATTTTCGTGAATAACAGAGTCCAAGAAATACGGAATATTAGCCAAGCTTTTTCTTGGCGTCATATTTCTGGCTTTGAAAATCCAGCTGATTTACCCTCCCGAGGATGCAAAGCAAGTATTTTAGTGAAAACTAGATGGTGGGAGGGGCCAAAATGGCTTACTTTATTTGAAGACGAAGGACCATGCAATGAATATGAGTTTGATGAAGATGAGATACACTAAAAGAGAAAAGGAAAAGCTCAATATTAGCTTTGGTGTCTGTAAATCAAGATTCATCTGCAGGCTGGTTTTATCAGCGCTTTTCAAAATATGAAAGCATTGTGAAGTTAGTGGGATGGATTTTGAGATTTGTAAAGAGCTGCAGATGTGATGTTCAGCTAAGGAAAAAGGGAAGTTTGGATGCTGAAGAATACAGGGCAGCAGAGAAACAAGTGATAAAATTGGTCCAGTCGGAATCTTTTGTGAATGAGCATGGTGCAAAACTAAAAACTTTGAGTGCATATAAGGATGCCGATGGAATAATACGGCTCAAGACGAAAATAATTTTCCGTCAGGATACAGAAGATTTTAGGGAACCAGCTGTTCTCCCGTCCAATCATAAAGTTGTCGAAAGACTAATATTTTCTCACCATATCAAAAATAATCATGCTGGAACTCAAATTTTGCTTAATATTTTGAGAGAACATTTTTGGATTTTGAGAGGAAGAAAAACAGTGTGTTCTGTTATCTCAAAATGTGTCGTTTGCAAAAGATTTTCTTCTAAATGTTGTGATGTTGTATCTGCTCCTTTGCCTGAAGATCGAATACGACAGGCAAACGTGTTCGAGATTTGTGGAATTGACCTGGCAGGACCTTTATTTTTAAATGATGGAAAGAAGGCTTGGGTATGCATTTTTACATGCGTCGTATATAGAGCTGTCCACTTAGAGCTTGTTTCATCGCTATCGACCGAAAGCTTTTTGCTAGCTCTACGGCGATTTATAGCTCGGAGAGGCCGATGGGAAACCATGTACTGTGATAATGGCACTAATTTTGTCGGAGCTTCCAATTTGCTTAGAAGTTTAGATTGGAGCCGCATTTGTAGCGACAATGCTCTTCGTCCAATTAAGTGGAAATTTAATCCCCCTTCGTCACCATGGTGGGGTGGATGGTGGGAGAGACTAATTGGTATTCTTAAAAGTCTTTTGAGAAGAATACTTGGAAGAGCAAGTTTGGCATTTGAGGAGTTGACAACAGTTATTTGTGATTGTGAATCTGTAATCAACTCACGCCCTTTGACTTACATCGACGAATGTGACTCAGAATTTATTCCACTTACCCCTGCGATGTTTCTTCAGGATATCAAAAACTCTGGTGTTCCAGACTGTGATGCGGCAGATCATAAAAGTCTCAACCATCGTGTCTAATACAGGTTAACTTTACAGAAGGACATTCGAATGAGGTTCAGGTCCGAATATCTTGGATCTTTAATAAGGAGGCCGGAAAGGACTAGAACTTCGATGATAACTCCCAGGGACATTGTTCTCATAAAAAGTGACAATGCCAATCGAATCGACTGGCCACTGGGGAAAGTGACAGAAATTCTGCCAGGGAAAGACTGTGTGTGTCGACTCATTAAACTTAGAACATCTCGCGGAGAAATTCTGCGTCCAATTCAGCGCGTCTTCCCTTTAGAGACCTCTTCTAATGATTCGTCTTTTCCACCTGACAAAAATGCATTATCTACAAAAATAGCCTCTACGAAGAATGCTATTCCTAAGTGTTCTGACGACAACTCCATGAACGAAACTGTTTAAAATTCCCAAAAGGCTGGATCTCTAATATAGTTGTTGAGCTGTGGGACTTCCACATCTTAAGGTGGGAGGATGTGAGATCCACTTTATAAATTTCAGTTTATTATGTTAAAAGCAAAACAATTATTTAAATTTATTATTTTGTTCACGTGAATTTATTTATCATTGTTGAATTTTTTGTCACTGTGAACTGAACGATATTGCAAAAGTATATTATTTTGTACGCTGTGGCAACAAGGAAGTGCTCGTTCTGTTTTGTTTTAATTAACAGTATTCCATGAAAAAATTATTTATAACTAGGTGAGTCTTGGACTCTAGTTGGCATGTTAATTTGTGATATAAATGAAATTTGGCAGTAATAATAGTTTGGAGTATTAATTTTCAATACAAGAAACTTTTTATTTTTACGATAGTGATATTCTAATCATATTTACAGTTGAATTTCTACCCTGTTCTCCTGATCTTGCTGTATATACCTTTTGGCTATTTTCAACCTTCAAAAAATTGCATGCATTTTTTTACTGTAAAGATGAGATTGACCAGGCTATAAAAATGTTTCCTATTTTTTTTATTATACTAGATAGACTCCTTGTGTGCCAACAAGTATAACACAAGGCTTACAAGCCGCCCATCCGGTATAGTGGTCAGTGAAGCTGACTGCGGTGCCGTAGGGACTGGGTTCGAATCCCAGAGAAGGTATGGATGTTTGTGTTGTAATCCTTTCTTCTGTCTGTGTTATACATTGCGTGGTGCACAGGGTTTAAAAATGTTAAACAAAAAAAAAAAATACTCAATCAATAGTGGTAGGAAGTTTCAAGTAGAGGGATACAGGCAGAAATGGGAATCAAAAGGTAAAAAGAAACAATAGATGCAAATACAATAAATGCAGAACAAAATACAAGATTTCTCACATGCAAAAACAGACATTCAGTAAATAAAATTATAAAATGGTGAAGGTTTGGAAATTTATGTGTGATCATAACAATATTTTCAAAATACAAATACATAAAGCATGCATACACACAAATACTTATATACATATACGCACAGACATTTTTTCCACATATACATATATACATACACATACAGTAAATGTTAGCAAACATACAAAAAAAATTACAATCTAAATAATATGGGGAAAAATGCTATTTATATATGCACAAAATGATGTAAAAGAAGATTTGCTCTGAACAAAGTCAGAGAAAGGAGGAGGCCATGCTTTTTTGTTCTTTTGTAGGCAATTCATGAGAGTATGTCTTTCGGAAAAGAATTTAGAACAAGCAAGTATCAGATGCTTGACATCCTGGACTGTGTCACTGGAGCAAGAACACTGGTCAGTAGGCGACAAATGGAAGCGTTTCAAATAGGCTTTAAAATTTTCATGCCCAGTTAGAAACTGGATAAGTTTAAAATTAGGATGAAAGTGTTTAGCCTTTAATCGTCTCTGAATAGAAGGAATAAATTCCTTGGTGAAGTGTGCATTATATTTGATATAAATTATTCCACTCAGAAATAATTTTTTCCATAAAAATATTTTTATAATATGATTTTGGAATGCTCATAGGAATCAAATTGCTTAATTTTGTCTCTTCTTTTGCAAGCCAGTCAGCACGTTCATTGCCATAGATTCCTATATGACCTCGAAGAAAAGAAAACTTTTACATCTCTGCTTCAAAGAAAATTGAAATCAATTTGTTTTAATAATCAGTTGATTTTGAGAATTAATGTTATTTAAGGCATATAAAGATGAAAGAGAATCGCTGCAAATTAAGAAATTCGATGAAAGGTTTTCATTATTACAGATCCAAGAGACTGCTTGAGTTATGCAAAGTAATTCAGCCTGAAACACGCTACATTCATCTTTTATTCTAAATTGGCGAGTTTCAATTTCAATAAAATCTTTGAAGATAACAAATGCAAGGCCAACCTTGCTGTTGATTTTGCTACCATTTGTAAAGCAGACAACAGGAAAGTTGCCTTCAATATTTTTACGGTAATTAACAAAATTAAGGGGAAATCGTTCAGAAGAAGAGGGTGATCAGGAAATCGCAGGGAACCATCTAGACTCTTATAGGTACGGTTCTTCGTTGCAATCTTGAATTCATTATTTCTGATTATAAAGATGTCAGTTGGTGGAAAGTCCGAAATAGCAAACATAGCTTCATAGGATATAGTTTGATAACCAGAAATAACTCACAGAAGTATTCTTTGTTGAATTTTTCGCAAGAGCTGACAGTTTATTTTCTTCTTCAAGGTAGATCCCCAGATTCGTGAACCATAACAGATAAATGGAACAATGCCTTGTTTATAAATGAGGCATTGGATTTGATCACAAAGCTATTTCTGGCAACTCTATTAAGCTCTAGCGGAATTTTTTCACATTTATTTGAAAGATGCAAAATATGTTGTTTCCAACAGAATTTACTATCAAGGACAATACCAAGATATTTTAGTTCCTTCATACAATCCAGAGGAATCCCATTAAGGGTAATGTTGCTAGTGAAGGCATTGTTTTCTTTCTTCTCCAAGATCATAACTTTTGACTTGACAGCATTAAACTCTAATTTATAATTCTTTGCCCAAGTTGATACAAAATCAAGGGTAAGTTGCGCTTGTCTGGTTATAACATGAAAAGTCTTTCCCTAGAGACAAAGAAGTGAATCATTAGTAAAAGCAATTGTTTCACAAGAGAAAGCCAAGATTTTTTCCAAAAAATCAGTTATATTGAAGTACCAGTAAAAGGTCCAGAAACGGATCCCTGATGACATCCCTTGTTCAAAAATCTCTTTTGACGAATGACCTAAAGATAAAGTCACAGATCTATCCCTCAAGAAGCTGGAAATTACTGCAAATAAGTTGTTAGAAATGTTTGATCTTTGTAAAAGGCTCAGAATACCAGGCCACCAAGCATTATAAAAAGCACCTTTAATATCCAAGAAAACCAGGATTTTATGAATTTCTCTTTTTCCTTCTAAAACAATTTCATTAAGTTTCATCAAGGTGTCCTCAGTACATTTTTGTGGCATAAGACCAAATTGGTTTTTATTGAAATAATTATCTTTGTGTAAACGCCAGGCCACTCTTTTGCTAATGAGTTTTTCAGAACATTTACCCAAAGTTGACAGTAAACTGATACACCTTAGGTTGTCTAAATTAAGGATACCGGCATCCTTAATTTTGGGAATCAGGATAATCCTAGCTTTTTACCAACTGAGAGGAAAGTCTTCAGACAAAGACATGAGTTAAAAACTTTTAGGAAAAGATCAGGGTGCATTACATGTAATTTCTTGACAACTTCATTAGGAATAGAGTTGGGGCCAGGTGTCATTTTTAACTTCAATTTATTTATAACAGCATCAATTTCATGAATGGTAAAAGGTGGGTCATTTCGTATTTCCTTGTGACAATCATCATCATTCTCACAATCATCAGGAAAAGAATGGAAGGGAACCTCATTAATTGTCTCTTCAAAAGAATTAGTCACAGTTCCATATGGAAGAGCAATTCCACTGAGTTCATCTCTTTTCTGAAACTGCTGTTTGACTCCATAGATATAAATTTTTTTCCACTCATTATTTACATTAATTTCATCCAAATATTCCTTCCATGAGCTTAATTTGGCATCCAAAAGTTTTAAATTGAATTAGTTCTTAATTCTCAGTATTTACTTTTATAAATTTCTTCTAAAGCGATATTTTTACATCTCTGAAATCTTCGTCTTGCAGCATTAACGTGCTTTCTCATGCAGACAGTTTCTGTTGTCCACCAAGGAACTCTACATCCCTTGTTTTTTAATTGGAATGGACATTTTACAAGATTTTTGAATAATAGAAAGGAGATCATCTACGAGATCATGCAAGAATTCTGGATATTGGCAGGAGTCGATGAGATTACTAATTCTTGACAGCAAGTATTTCGATGTGTCGTAAAAGAGTTTCCAGTTCGTTTTTTTTTCAGATTAAAGATACAAATGTCACCATCTTTTGTTGGAGGATTGGAATTTCGGACAATATCAAACTCAATTGCTTTGTGGTCAGAGAGAGAATCATAAGTAGGCAAATGCCAACAAGAAACATCTTCCAGCAAATCAACTGCAGTCACATCAATGCAGCTAGATCCTTGAGAGCCGCCAAATGTAGGACCTCAATAATAAATTCGTTGAGCTTGGAACCTCTAGAGTCGGAAAGGGGACTGAACCATGTTTCAGATTTGTTATTGGCGTCCATAGACCAGACCAGTCTGTTTATGGGCATCTTGGAATAAATTTGTTAATTTTTTCTAAATCAAAATTCCTGGAAGGTTCGAAATAGTAGGATACAAACAAAAAAGATACTTTATTAATGTTTAAACGCACTGTCACCATATTGTAATCAAGGTGATTCAGATGTAGAAAGGTTAAAATATTTCTATTTCTGACAATAATGGCTGCTTTAATTATATCGAAAAAAGGATTGAAGAAAACTGTAAGACGAAGGAAATCCAGGAAGAATTGGTTAGTTCCCTTGTACGAATGAGGTTCTTGTACCAATGCAACATCAATATTTCGAGCATTCATATTCAAAATAAGCTGCTGTGTAGCACTATTTGATTTACGCAAATTTAGTTGCAAAATACGTAAATGCTGTTAAGATAAAATTTGAAAATTGATGACATTTACAGCAGCTAGAATAAGGTTTGTGATTCACATCAACTTGTTTTCTTACTGAATCTTATACAATTTACGCAAACCTGAGTAGAGAGATTGCATTCACTACTTTTGTGTTCTCCAGCACATTTGAAACAACACAAGCCATTTTCACAGTCAGCCGCCTTATGATAATATCCAAGGCACTCAAAGCAGCGGTTAATGGCTCGTAAGTCCTCAATTTTGTGAACGTTCCAGTTTGCTCTCAGGAAGTTCATTTTTAGGCACAGTTTTCGACAAGTTGGACTCGCCTCGAAAACCAAATGCGTGGAGCTTTCGAATTTGTTTAGAGTGAAACGAATTTTTGTTTCCTCCCATAATTGTTCTTTCTACCCAAATTCTGATTCTGCTCCTTCAAAAGCGGGAGAACTTCATAGTCACCTTTCACATCTTTTTTATTCCTACTTGTATTTTTCTCGGATTTGATTCAGTTCTGATGATATGTCGCACCTCAGATGTAAAATTGTTTTTATTAGAACACATAACGTAGTTCATTAAAGGACTCTCATTGTGAAAGATAGATGGCGCCATGATAGGAGCATACAATGGTTTAGTAAACGATGCTGGGACATTATCCTTATTTTTTGCATCTCCACATTTTTTGTAAGCTTTTGAAAAATGTAATTTCAACTTACCCAAAGCGGTTCTTCCACCTTTACGCAACTTTTTGCTAGGATTCCGAACACAATTTAGTACATTTTCCAACGTTTTGAAGGAAATGACGAGTCAACATCAATGGCCGCCATGTTGGCTCTGGCTGTTTATTGATTGTAAGAAATAAATGGTTTGAAGCTTTTTTCACTGTTGTTAGAAAGAACTGAACTACTTTGAGTATTGATAAAATTTATTAAGTTTAACATTAGTCATATCTAAAAAATTCAGTACCATTCATATAAATCTTTTTATTTAGAATATTATAGATATATTGCTGTTTTTTCTCCCCTTTCTTCATATACATTTCTTTTAAAGGGAACGAAAAGATTAAAGAACAACTATTTTGATCCTGTCCCTTTTAACATTTATTTTAATATGCTCAACTATAAATCCATCTGTAAAATAAATGAAATGTCTAAAGCACACATCTTCCCCTTTAGGTGAAATTTTAAAAATTAAAATATTATAAATTTTTATGAATACTCTAAGGCAGAGATAGGTAAACATTTTGGTCGTTGGTCAAAAATCGTAAGAAAAAAAAATTTGGAAGGCCAAGATAAACTTTAAAAAACAATATACAAGTATTACAATTCAAATATACTAATGAGATGAATGAAATTGCAACTTCATTTTTAAAAATTCCTTATATTGAGGTTCGAAATGAGATGTACCGATTCTAAGGAATGAGGCTAAATGCTCATTTATCAGTCTACTTCTGAAATAATTCTATCAAGGCTCATAGTTAAAAGTCATGTACAGGATGGTACAAACTTTAAGGATAGACACAGAACTTTGTAACAATCATTTTTGTATAGGAATGTATGGGTGCAAATAACACAGTGACGCACAAACAGGGGAAGTAAAAGAAAAGAGAAATGGAGTTATCGGTTGGTTGCGTTGCCGGTAGGGGGTAGTAGATGTCTAACTGCCGTTCAACATGATGTATTTCAGTAGGGGAAAACGCCATTCGCAAATGTACTGACATCTACACTGGGAGACTTTACGTATGCTGAAAATGCAGACATACATTAATTACATGTACGGCCGTACAAATGGTAAGGGCAGAACTGCGCTATGAACGTATCACGCGCAGTTTCCTGATCGACGAATGCCAGATAACAGAATCTTTTAGCAGTTACGCCTTCAACTTCATGAAACACATCACCAGACATGATGCTAGTCAACAAATAGCTGTACGCAGTCAAAGCCTGAAAGAAAGCATCTTGAACATTGTGGCCCGAGTCAAGTACAAAAGCTATTGCTCATCACGTAAGTGTAAGTCATCAGGCCATTTGTAGAGTGTTAAACCAAAATCGATTACAACTCTTCCATTTTCAGCGAGTACAAGCTTTGAATCAGGCAGATTATCTTTCCCAACTGCCTGTGGGTGGTACAGTAATGTGGCTGTAACTGAACTTTATAGCTCGTTTGCTGAATAGTTATTGTAAACATTAAACTTGTCAATGACACTTTCTTTCCTTTTCTCTTATTTTTTGTGCTTCACCATGTCACTTGCACTCATACATTCCTATACAATAAATGATTGTTACAATGTCCTGTACCTACCCTTAAAGTTTGTACCATGAATTCAGGACTATCCTGTATATAAGATGAAGCAAACATAGCACTGATTTTCTGGGTGTGAGATATTAGAATTGGGGAAACTTATGCCCGTATTCACCACTAACCTGACCACCGGTTAGACGAAGGAAACCTGGGTTTCGCCGAAAGTGCTATTCACCATCCTAGGTTAATAACTTAACTCCGAGTCAGGTTAGGAAATTCTAACCTGGGTCACAGCCGGGTTAGTTTTAACCACGCATGCACAGTATGCGAGTTTTCGTGTGTTTACAGTTTTGAAGCTGAGTTCGGATTTCTTTCAACTCTTATGAAGAATTTTTTGAAATTTCCCCAATTTTGCAACTACTTTATTCAAAGTATTCTACATTATTCAGAAGAGAGAGGATATTAAGAAAAAAGAAATAATGTGTGTGAAGAAATGGACGGCTACGAGTTTCTCAAAATGGTATGTAAATCTGATTTTTTTTTTTTGTTTTTATGATTAATTATTTCAAATTAATAGAAATTTTTCTTGAAGTGATGCTATGCTAAACAAAAAGTTAGAATACATAATTATCTTTCTGTTGGCTTTTTAATATAAGTAGCTTGTAACATAAATGACATGTTGAATTGGTCAGCAAGAATTAGCATTCTAATAGCAAGAAAAAAACATTGTGATCTTATGAGATTTATATGTGTAAGATGCTTTTTATTTTTTATTTCCTAGTATTAATTATTTGACTTGGACATTTGTGCTTCTATGCTTTTGTGACATTATCTAGAAACATTCCCTTAATCTACAGCTGATGCTAAATTTGTGTCTATATTTCTTATAATCATTTGTAACTATGAGTCAGCATTGTCTGAAGTATTTTCTGATTACCTACATAAATACTGATTTTTTTTGCAGATGTTCAATATTAAATAAACATCAAATGTTTACATTTTACCTTGGATATTATGATCAATATTTGTTGCAAACCTAAGCACTTCATTCCATGTAGTGTATATATCAGTATTTTCAGCAACAATGCAGCCTGTCTTTCTTTCAAAACAAATCAGTTGTATAAAGACTACCATCTGCTAGGAGATAAAGATCTGTTTTCCAAATCCTTATTTCATACATAGAGTTCACAAACATATTATACAGATCAACCAGGAAAAAAAATCACAACTATTGATAGTCAATGATATATATAAATACATATATAATATTCATTCTTACATATATTCAAAAACTGTTCAATATTTTCAAAGCAAAATTTTCCCAAATTATCATATATTAAAATAAAGAAATCTTCACCTTTGATTATGATTAATAAAATTTACTTCATATATTAAAAAAATGTATTTAGATAAACATTTAAAAACAAATCCAGAAATATATTAATGAAATAGAAGCTGCTTACATGACTGGCCATGAAAAATTAGTTTGCTTACACCGAGAAATTAGTTTATAATTTGAAAAACTAGCAAAATAAAACAATTTGCATCTTTCTTTTGAGATAAAAAGTAGATTGATTTACATACCTTCCAACTAAACTGCACAACTTTAGCAAAGTTAAAAATTTAAAAAAAAACTAAAATTGCTTAGAGCATCTGTATAAAATGTAAACAGCAAATGTTCTAGTTACAACATGTAGCTTGCTTATTTAGTTAGATATAAAATAACATTCCCAGATAGTTATTTAAATTATATTTTGTTTCAAGTATAATAAATTGCATGTGTTAACAAGAAACACTATCGAATGGAAGTATGCCATCCTTAAAAGAAGTTTTCTGTGCCTAATTAACTTATTTGAACTGTCAATTGAGGGAGTATCAGCAGTAATTGTTGCCTATTGTGTTCTGCACAACTTATGTATGTGTCTAGGTAAGAATGCTCTGTAATTTAGTTACATGTCAAGACTTTGTTAACTTCCAATGTATATAAATTTAAATAATCACATCTTTTATCATGTTTACATTTACAAATTCTTACATGAATATTGCATGAATTCTACTTATTTTCAAATTTTACAAAATACTCATAAATTATAAATGTAATATTCTACATACTGAACATAATTCTAAAAAACTAGAGTAAAATGTGAAAAAATTTCAAAATTTTTCACATAAATGTTGAATACTTAAAATTGTTAAGAATATACTGCAAAAATATTAATTTCAAAAGAAATGTTTGAATTTTACACAGGACATTATGAAACAGACTGGGATGAAAGTACACCTGTATTCTTGTTATACTTTTCTCGAGAGAAAAAAATTGTGAGTCACAAAACATTTTAATACAGTCTAGTTGTTGTCAAAAAATTTCAATATATTTCTCTCTATACTACCTTCAGTTTCTCAAATCCTCACTTATGACAACTGAATCAATTTTATTACAATGTTTGTACTTTTCCATATTCTGTAATAACTGGATAGTTATATTTGATTTAATAATACTGATCACTTTGATTTTCCATAGGAAAACCATTAAAATTTTGCTGCCCCCTAACTTCTTTTTTGAGATACAAGCACTGTCACTATCTTCATCCAATACTGATTGATAATGAGCTGTTTATGTTTGAAATATCACTCTTTCTAAATGCATTCATATCATACATAAGAGAAAATGCATCCATGTGAAGCAGTCATATTGAAAAATCAATGATGAAAACTATACATAAAAATTTTTTGTGTTGTGTTTTTTTAGGACCAAAATAAAAATCTGCAAAAATTTAAACAAAAGTTCCCTTAAAATTAATTTTTTTTTTTATGTTTGAAGTTTGCCTAAATATATTATAATTTGTTATATATAATTAAAACATGTAATAAAATCTAGACATTTTGGACTCATGAACATTTTACAGATATATATGTTGGAAAAGATGTTCCATCAACTCATACACTAAATAGCTAAATTTAAAAACGCATTTACATAGTTACATGCAGGAAAATGATTCGAGAATTGTTATTATTATTATTTTGATAAAATAGTAAGAACCATGCTGAGAGATATTTATGAGATTTACTTAATACATAGCTTCAACGTATTCCAAATCATAATACTTATATTGTTTATCATTTAATATACTATTGTAGGGGATTTCGAACCACCTGCAGATCCCCAGATTGAAGCTTTAGTACTACATTTAGAGCTGAAAAACGAAGATTCAACACCAAGCATTGAAGGAAGACCTCGTTGCCCAGCTGATTTTGTCAAATGAAATGTCGTCGCAAATTATTTCTCTGATTAATTAATTTTTTGTATTTTTATAAAAATCACAATTTTTGTAAATAAAAATAAATTACCACAAATTTTTGTAATAAAAGTTATTTATTCTATATTTATATTATGATTTTGAAAAAAATTGAAGATTATCTTTCAATGTAGCCTATAATTTCTCCTGCAACTCATTTTTAGCTACTTCCATCTTTCTTCAATCTCCATATATTTTATGAATTGCTGATGCTCAGCTTTTATGCAAGCAGCAGCGGAGGAGCTGTTGGCTTTTTGGCATGTTTCCTAAGCATTGTCAAGGTGTTTTTGAGAGTTCTGGCTGTCTTTGGAGTTGTCTTTATATTGACTGAATCTTTTATATGATTTTCTTTATTTCTGCATTTTGAATCTGTTAAATAAAAAATAACATGTTTAATAGGAATACAAACTAGTTATTAAATTAAAAAAACAACTATTAACATCTGATGGGTTATGTAAAAGAATTCCTTTTGTTTCAGATAAGTAATACCAATTTGTGTCTTGATACAATAAATTAAAAGGTTATTATTTAAACTACTTAATAACAGCAGTTTGTTTTATACTAAGCTGCTTGATGGATTTAAAAGTAAATGATCACTTGGATCAAAATTATGGGGAAAGCAAAAATGATTTAAATTTAAAAAAAAAACATTTTTTAAAACATAACTTGTTTTCTTTTTTTTTATACTAACTTCATAAACTTATTTTTCACATGATTTGTAAGTAAAATGTTATCAAAAATCAGAAAAAGCAATAAAAATTATTATCTTTTGTTACCAACAGCTCATTACCACAAATAATCAAATATTTTTATCTAATCCATTTGTCATAATTCATGTCTATTTTGTCATTTGTTTAATCCATTTGTTGTTTTGATAAATTTTATATTCATGCATTTGAATAATAAAACATAGAAGTTGACACATTAAGTATTCTTGAGATTCTATTTGAAAGAAAAATATTATGACTTAGTTTAGGTAAAAGAAAGTTTTGTTTACTTTTTCTCTCTGTCAGTTAAACATCTACAGCAAACTTTATCTTTAATATTTTTTTAATACTACATAATACTATTTAATGGGTAGTTTAAAAGAAACTTATGAAACATTTCAAAACAATATTTTAATTTTTAATAACTAATATGCTTCCTCTTTAGTGAGACAATCTCCTTGGGGAGGGAGCATTAACTAACAGCTTTCAATTTTTTATTGGCTAAGATTTAATTAAAATATTGTAATAACTCTAGAGAGAAATTTACTTACTTAAAATTTCGGTTTTGTGGGTGTCAAATGGCGTAGACATTGGCGACGTCAGGGTAGTTCCAAAAACCTCATCTCAAAGTCTGTTAACTCCATTTCTTACGATATTTCACTACACCTTATTTTCCTACTTTCTTGACAAAAAACGCTGCTTTAAAAAAAAAATTTTTTTTATTTCCATAACATTGACGAAATTGTTTTGTCGTTCGTGGATTTATTACTCGGTCAATGTCATTAAATTGCCGTGTTATTTCACTATATGCTTCGTTTTTTTAAAACAACTAACTGTATGTTTCTTTGTTTTCTTTTTATATACCAGTGTTCCCTTTCTAAATTGCGTAAAATAAATTTTGAAAGTATTCATTTTGAAGAATAAACGTTGAAAAAGAAGAATATGCTACTGTTTCGATAGAAGTTTAGTTCAGATCACGGAGAAATCAGCCGAAGTCACGGGGTTTACTTCGACCAATGAGAATCGACCAGTAACACCAGGTTAGGAAACCCGCAGTCAAGTAACCTGAGGTCGAAAAAGAGCCGTGAATTGAAGTTCTAACCTAGGGTTAGTTTTAACTTGACTCCAGGTTTCATCGCTGGGTCAGGTTAGCGGTGAATACGAGCGTTAATGATTTGTAAAATTAACTTTGGCATATTTAAAAACAACTGCTTGAGATGATTGTTAGATAGCAATTCAGTTAATTCACAAGCTGAAAATCTGACCTCGCTGCTTCACAATTTACTTTGAAAGGCATGGTAAAAATATCCAATTCGGTTTGAATGGCACTGAACTCTTCGAATCAACGTTCAAACTCAAAATGCAGTTTTTTCAAGCCATTTTCATAATTCTTAAACTTCTCTTCATTTACTAAGAGTATTGAATTTAACCTTGGGAAATGAGAAAAGTCCTTATCTAGCTCCTTAGCGAACAGATTTTCTTTTAGTTTAAAAGCTGAGATCTGCTCAGATATTGTTGATAAAATTATTTTCAGGTTGCTCATATGACAAAGAAGATCTGTGAGAAAAATGCAAAGTCCGAAAGCCATTTTGTATCTTTTAACATTTCGAACTCCGCAGAACACTTTTTCATAAAGGAACGACACAATGTTGTCTTTCAGCTGCCAAACTCGCTCAAAAACACATGAATTAAGCCCCCTTACTTTCGTGTGATACAGTACCTCATAGTATTCAGATTGAATGGACTGAAGAAAATCTTAAAATATTGCTTGTGAGTAAGCCCATGTAAATGAATAGTATTTACAAGCTTCACAACTGCATCAAGCATGGGTTTCACATTCATTGCAGATTTACACGGAACATCCTGATGTATAACACAATGTAAAAAAACAACATTGTTCCTGGGATAGTCCAAGAAATTCAGATTTGTTTCCTGCCATATTTGGTGCTCCATTGGTCATAATATTACATATGTTTGTTATAGGCACTCTTTCAAAGTTAAAAGCCCTTCCTGAAACTCACGAAAAATATCATCCCATTGTAATTCCCTTAAAAGAACGCATGCACACCAGTTACTCAGTAATTTCAAAGTTATCATCAACCTTTTATAAATACTAATTGAGCAGTATCATTTATATCAGTGCTTTCATTCACAGCTATGGAGCAAAATTTAAACTGGCCAGTCTTACTCTAATTGTGATGTCAAATTTTAATCAATGGCTTAGATTCTAGAAGTCATTGTTTTTCCAAGACAAGCTTACAGTTTTAAAATTACTTTTCTTCTCTGGACATGAAACACCACAAACTTAGAAATGCATTGTTTAACGAACACCCCATTACTGAGATCTTTATTATTTTTAGCAATATTGTATGCTACAATGTAACTTGCATGTGTAGCTGTTTCTTAGATGCTGTTTACCTTCTTGAAAAAATTTTGTCAGTCTGATAATTTTTTACAAAGACTTTCTGCATATTCGGTCATTGCTTTGTAATTGGAATTCTTATGTTTAGATGTGAAATGCTATATTCTTTGAAGACTGCTGCAGCATCATTGCAGATGAGACACATTGGTTTATCTTTTACAGCTGTAAAAAAATATTTCCAGGTTCAATAATTAAAAGGACGGCTCTCTGAATCAACGTTACATTTTTTAGTAGCAATTTGGGGGTTGAAATATTTTACGAATAACCCAAACAAGCACTAGTATGCTATTTTTTACTTTTAATAATTTCACCACTATTTATAATGATGCTATATGTCTGCAATCTTTCCATGCACAGTCAATAATATTTGAACTCGCACCAAGAGAAAAAACCACTGCCTGAAGCTTAAAATGCGTAGTCTGCTACATGTGAAGTCTAATTAAATTGTATTGGATTCCCATATGTCTGCTCTGCAACAAAGAGAACGCTTGTTGGTGCCAATATACAACTATAACAAAAAACTTCAGCTTTTAACACTTTACCGATGGAAAGCTGTGTGTGCTTGCTATTTCCGTCGATTTATGTTTCGTAGAACAAAAATAGAAAAAGTTATAAGATCATCAATCCTTTGAAAAAAAGGAAGAAAAAAAAAATATTTAAACAAAAGTAGAAAAGGAGATTGATATATAATATATATATTTCTTTTAATTTGCCTCAAACCCGCAAATTAAAATTCTATCTGCAGGCCAGTTAGAATGTTCCGGTGGGCTTTAGTTGGCCCGCAGGCCAGAGTTTGCCTATCTTTACTTAAGACTGTTAGATGCTGAATTCTCAAAAAAACAATGTGCATGCTTAATTTTTTTAAAAAAAATATTATCCCCTTTTCATAGATGTAACATTTTTTTAGGGGGGGGGGGAGTCCAAACCAGGACACACACACATTTTGAAATTAACAGTTTACTGAAACATTAAACTTGCCTTTTTCACTTTTTTCAGAAATAATTTGTTCACTTTAATTGCAATACAGAATTAAAAACAATGTAAGTTTTGAGCTAATTTTAACATTTATTAGATGTTTTGCAGTAGATGCTGAAAGTCTGTCCTTGTCTGCAGACCAAATATTCCCCACAATTGAAAAACTCTCAACTGGAGCAGATGTCCCAGGCAAAGACATTGCAAACTCAACCATTTTACAAATATTACAATATGAAATATCGATCTTTTGAACCATCTTAAAAATTACTTTCCATTTCTTTTCAATAGTATCTGGTACTTTTTCAGTACTTGAGCCATAACTTACCCTTTGGTTTTAAGTTACAAACATACAAAAAAGTCATTAATATTTATGAAAGCTTATAATTTCATGAATAATTTGTGTACCTCTATATCAAACCAGTCAGTTTCAGTTCTCATAAATTTATCCACTGAAACTTACTAACTGTATCAAAACTGGTTCTCAACAAGCCTTAATACTGGATACTAGAATTATAAAAAATATCTATGCTTGAGAACAGTTTTTGTTCCTGAACATGATTTTCTTTTTAGAATGCATTGCAATTCTTTGGCAGAAGATGGTATAAATTTATGGTTTTTTTTTTAAAGTTGATCAATTAATTCAGAATATGTATGAAATGCTTCTGTGATAGAATTAGCTTCCAATTTCAGAACTGCATTGTTAAATAACAGTAGAAATTTCAAGTTTTAAAAAGAAAAACAATTCACTTTGGATTTTCAGTTAAATAAAATAATTTTGGACTTTTTTTCTTAAGGTAAGAATCATAATTCTAGGCCAGGGGTGGGCAGACTTTCAACGGGTATGGACTACTTCTGATTTTTTCAAGGTATTGCGGTCCACCCAGAAGTGTTAGGTGTGTTGAGGTAAGAAAAATGTCTACAATATTTATTATAATTTAATAAAGTAAATACAAAATATGTGTATATATCTACATAATTAAATTAAAAAAATTCACACTTTTAAAATCGTGTTTAAAGCTAAACGCAAGATATAAAAATAATAATAATAGCCACAAATATAACAATACCAAATAATGTATTAATTTATCAAACAACTCAAAATACAAAAAAAAAAACATTTTTATCTAAAATTAGTTATTGTAGCTATAGTCAAATACTGTCTGCAAACTGCTGCAGTCAAATTAGTCTGCATACTGTCAACCAACCTTGAATATTTCGGTATATAATTACTAACTGCTAATTATATACCTGTGGTCACCCCAAAATATCTTGATGGTCTACCAGTTGATCGTGATCGTCTTAATGCCCACCCGTTTTAGGCCATCGGAAATTAAAATAATTCTTTCTGATGCTTTGGGAATATTTTATTACCTTTTCCCACAAATTCAAAAAACTAAGTTTTGTTACTCTTACTTTATATCTGTGAAAATATTTATAAATTTTGATAAAAATAACTTCTACATGCAGCAATGGAGAATCGCATGCTGTTTGTACTAAATTGTATATAATGTGAGCTGAGCAATAAATTCTTGATATAAGTCTTATCTGAACACACTTTCATTCCCTATTCACACCACTAAAATTCAATGTATAATTTTTCACACAATAGTACAACAAACCAACTTTTCTTTGTATTATTCACATACTGCAAACGAATGACAAAATTTCAACAGTTTCACCTAACACTTCAATGAAATTTAAAAGTGTATCTTGACTTCCCTCATCCAGAACAAAACAGTTCCCAAGTTTTACTTGTTTGAGCTATTCATAATTATTAATAATGTTTTAAAAAAACACATCAAATATAAGTGGTGAAATAATGTAAACAGTGCTAGCTTCAGTTTTGGTTCTAATAGATGAAAGCTTTGAGTGATATAACTTTTGCCAAATTACATGTACCAAAATATAAGAAACAGTTCATAAAATTAATGACTAAAAGCATTAAACACAATCATGTTATCATAGCAACTATGAGGTTTCTGAGCGTGGGCTTTTTCATTTATAATTTAATTACAAAAGAATGACATTGCTATTTTAAACCACCTAACATATAAGTCTAAAATGAAAAAAAAAAAATCATGACTTGCCATAAAAATTTCAAAACCTTGGACAGTCCTAATCCCAGGCATGATGAATTTTAAAGTGAAGTACAAGTTACATTGATTATCCTCATTACTAAATAATGTAATCACTTGCGCTGGCAAAAAATTCACTGACACGTGTACCAGAATGGTCGTTTGTTTCTATAACAATCGCATGAGGACGTGTATGCCACATCGTATTCTGTAACAAAAGCATTATGACGTGCGTGGCACGTCTTTCCAGTGCAAGTGGTTAAAATGAAAAGTTATGTTACTAGTAACACAGTTC
Source organism: Trichonephila clavata (assembly GCA_019973975.1). NCBI lineage: Eukaryota > Metazoa > Arthropoda > Arachnida > Araneae > Nephilidae > Trichonephila > Trichonephila clavata. The sequence continues at coordinate 38,680 of BMAO01013586.1, forward strand.
TAATACAATATCAAATAAAATTGTTCTATATAAAGAAAATGAACATATTTTATTGCTTTTATTCCATTGCCTTATAAATTATTACAAACATAAAAATATACAGAAATCAGTGAAAATAAAATTTTCATTTGAAACAAAATATACAATAATTAATTTACTTTTTGAGTATACGTTTAATCTGCCGATTTTGATATTCTAATGTTTCATCTGCTTTATCAGCTTTATTGTGAATCGTGTCTATCATCTCGTTCTGCTGTTCAATTTCGTCATTTAGACCAATGGCCAGATTCTTCAGTCTTCCCAGTCCCATGGACATGAACTCTGAATAAAACAATATTTTAATAATTAATGATAACATTCAGCAAGTTGAAAACTAAAACATCACAGAAAAAGGTTACAAATTATTTTCAGTACTTATGCATTATACCATCAAATAATTTGCCAAATATAAAGAAAATGCCAAATGTTGTTATTGTTTCCACTCATACCTGAAAACAAATTCCTGAACCTGTGCTCTTTATATTAACATGTCAACAAATAACTCGGCAAAGATTTAGAATCAAGTAATGTACAAGGGGTGATCAAATGAAAAGGTACGAAACGACATGGTGGGTACAAATGTAGACTTTATTCAAAATATACACCATAAGCCTGAGCACAACGATCCCACTGATGAACAAGCCGCAGGATTCCTTGTTCCCAGAATTCATGTAGCTGTGACGAGACCCAGTCCTTCAGTGTCCTTGAGTACGTCGTCCGAGTTGAAGCTCTTCCCTTTCAGGTGTTTCATCAGTGGACCAAACACATGGAAATCGCAGGGCGACATGTCCAGACTGTAGGGCGGATGGTCCAATGTCTCTCATTTGAACTTGTCCAGTTCTATTTGTGTGACTCTGGAGATGCGTGGACGCACATTATCATGGAGCAGAACCACACCCTCCGTGAGCAGTCCCGGTCTTTTGTTCTTGATGGACCTGCGTAGGCGTCGGAGTGTCTCACAGTACACATCGAAGTTAATGCTTTTTCTGTGCTCGAGGAATTCCACAAGTAGCGGACCGTGAACGTCAAAAAAGACAGTGAGCAACACCTTGCCTGCTGACTTTACGGCTCTGAACTTTTTAGGGGGAGGTGACGACACATGGTTCCACTGCATGTTGTCCCGCTTTGTCTCTGGCTCGTAGCGATGGCACCAGGTCTCATCACCTGTGACGATCAGCTTCATGAAAGCGGGGTCTTCCTGATACCGAAACAGATGTTGCAGTGCTAGTCCCATATGCAGTTTCTTTTGCTGGTCGGTGAGCTGCTTCGGAACCCAAGTGGCACACACCTTCCGAAATCGCAACCTGTCGTAAACAATTGTCCACACGGTTCCATAGCTGACATCCACCTTCAGCGCCAACATTCGCAATGTGACACGCCGATAATTTTTCACTAGGTTGTCCACTTTGTCGATGAGATCGCTCGTGATGACAGTGTTAGCCTGGCCTGGTCTCTGGTCATCACCCACACTCTCACGGCCTGCACGAAAACGGGCACTCCATTTTCTGACAGACTTGTCAGAGAGACATTTCTCCCCGTAAACGGTCACCATCCGCCGATGAATAGCTGCCGGTTACTCACCTTCCGCTGTCAGAAATCGGATAACACTTCGCTCCTCCTCAATCGTCGAATTTTGAAACGCGAACGCCATCCTGTCCTCATACGGACTGCTGCATCATTTGGACGCCGCTTTTTATAAGAGCCTTTGCTCTCTCCTGCGCATGCGGGCGCCCGCACATGATCCGATCCCAGTCAGAGCCTCCAATGGCGTCCCGAGATGTCTCACTACATTCTCCCATGGCGGAATATGCAAATATTTAACCGTTTCATTTTTATGTCGTTTTGTACCTTTTCATTTGATCACCCCTTATATTAAAAAACCATTCATACTCGAAATAAACGAAAAATGTACTAACATCTGCATTATTCAGGTGACCCAAATGCAGTAATTGCATTCAAAATCATAAAAAAGGTATCTTTTATATGCATATGCCACATAAATTTGTGTTACTAATCTAAATACTGTCATGCAGATACACGATGGTTCTTGTTTTGTTAAGTCAAATAGCTTTCGGTACTTGTGTTATTAGACTGCATTTTTGGACACTTCACTGCATTCTTTTCAGTAGAAAGTAGATCCCAAATTTTAATCATTTTTCACAAAAAAATGAGAAGCATGTTACAAATTATAAGCAATGTATTTTTGAGCATTCATAATCAAGAATATTGTGTTTGAACATGTGTGAAATCAGTTAACCTATAAAACAAGGGATACTTGTATAATAGTACCACTGCAGTGAAATTTATGCAACACAAATCACACCATATTATAACAGCAAAAGAAAACAAAAAAGGTTAATTAAAGGTGCAACCCTAAATGCATAAATATGTAAATTATAAAGCTATACTTGCATGTTTGATATCATGGGGGCATAAATTTGGCTGCAGTAACATTAATATATAAGTATCAAACAAGTTTATTTTTGAACATGCATGAGCAAGATTGTTTCATTTAAACATGCATGAATACAGATTTTCACTAATGGCGGCATCTGACGATGTTTCTTGATTTGTTGAAATTGATCAATGGTATATAAATAAGTACCTAATTTTCTTAATCTAAATTAAAAAAGTTAATTAGCATTGGATCATTTATAAATACTATTTGAAAATTACAATCTTTATTGTAAAGGAACATAAAAAGTGGGATGTAATAATTTTTAAAATATTAAATGGTAAAAAAATATGTGTCACTATTATTGTTTTGGTGCTTTCTAAATTACCTCTCCCTCACAAAAATGTTGCTAATCCATTGATAACTTTGTATATTATCAAAAAAATGTAAATTGCTTTGTTCAACAAAAATTAACAGCTACTTTCAAAACATTTTCTGACTTGCATTTTACTGCTTTTCCATAATTTTGAGTACTGTGTTTTCACAAAATTATTTTCTTTAGGACATGTAAATTTATAGAAAGTTAATTTACATATTATTTGTCACATTAAAAACTATATTTTTAAAAAATCAATTTTCTATTTTATCAATTGGTAAGCATCGCAATTCTATTATGATACATACAAAATGTACTTGGGGTTGGAAAAAATATGGATTAGTATAATATCACATTGAATATTAACAGTATAAATTCATGGGCACAAGTATGGTAAAATATATCAAGTAAATATATCAGTAAATATATTGTGTAAAATATATAAAAACTATCTATGACAGCAGATGTATAAATAATCAAAAAGTACCAATTTTTCTGATGATTAGAAATATTGAAATCCAAACTGCAGGAACTACTAGCAGACATGAGTAAAAGCTAAGGAATATGAATTATTCTGCAATATTAAATGATTAAATATTATTCTGCAGCATTAGAAAGTAAAGAATTAATTTAAAAATTTAAATTACCATAAAACTAGAAGGTTTAAAAGAAGCATTTTTTAAATTGATGAATGTAAATGTAATAATTAACTTTTAAAAAATAGAAGTATAATAGCCCTTTAAAATGGCAAATAATTTTTTTCTTTTTAAAATCTTTGACAGAAAAATTCCACACTTTTGCAAAATCACTCTAAGTAAAAATTATCTTATTGCTATATGATTTATGTCACAGAACAACCATATCTAGATATTTCAGGTATATTTCTTTTTACAAATTAGGTATACATACATTTAAAAAAATATTTTTCCTTCCAGATTTTTATTTTGTAAAACTATTAACTGAACAATAATTTTATATTTAAAGTATGAATATATATATAATAAAAATAATAAACTTATGCTGTAAAATCCATGTGAGTTTAGCAATATTTATCTCAACATTGATTTTTAAGAAGACAATCATTTACATTAAATATTTAAGTATTTCCAATGGAAAAAAAAAGTGCTACATCAATTATTAAATCTTTTTATAATAAATAATTATAGATTAAAAAAAAATACCTAGATTTTTATCCAGTTTCTCTTCAATGTTATTAGTACTCTTAGTTGCTACTGGAGAAGGAGTTTTTACTGGAGAAAGATCATTTCCAAAAGAATCAGTATCATCATATGGCAAATTTCGAACCCTCAGAGCTGGATGAGTGGCTTCACTTAGTCTTGTATCACTTTTTAGATTATCAATTGTATTATTCAATGCGGTTGAATGCTTTCTCTCTGAAACATCAACTGGAATGCTAACAGTAGGATCTTGTTGACCACCTTTGCTGAAATAATTTTTAATGCCACCAAAAATACTCTGAAAAAAAATTACAATTCTTACAAACTTATCAAAATTTGAACCAGTTGAGACAAGTACAAATTGGCAGATGTAATATTACGAAAAACAACACACTCAGTTTTATAGGAAATCCAATTTTTCTAAGCCAATGGTAAAAAATTATACAGATAAACAGAATGTAATATAAATTTATACAAACATAATTTTCATCTTTAAAGAAAAATTAAATTATTTTTACCTATGGAAATTATGAAATAAATGTACAGTTTATTTTTCTTTCTTCACTTTCTTTAAATTGTTCTCAAGTTTAAAGAATTTGACAAACAGCAGCAACAAAGCAAATTTTGAAGAAAAAAAAATATTAAACACACACACACAAAGAAAAAGGAAAATTTTGACTTTTATGAAAAAAATGTATATTATATGCAACAGTTCAAAATTAAAAAAAAAATTCATTCACATATGTAACATTAAAGCTACCTTTGCATTAAGTTAAGGAGAAGAAAATTTAAATTTGGAACATCTCAAATAGAAAAATACTCCAATATCCTGTCTTGACTGTACCATAAAGAGCAGCATATTTTACTCTATTACAAATTTATGTGAACAAAATCATTTTTTTTCTGGTATGAAATATTTTCCACATTTCATCTATATAAATTTAACTGTACTTTATAAAGAGAAAAAAATTAAGCATTTAAGGAATGTTTTTAAGTTTAAAAAACTAGTTTAATAAATAAAAATATGAGTAATAAATCAGAAATTTACCAGAAAACCACTGGGACATTGTTACTTTTAAAAAATGTGACTCGAGTGTAGTCCAAGCCGTTTCATGAAGACAGTCATAAAGCATTGATACTTGTTTTTCTATCAAGAACAGTGATTTAATTTTTTAAAATTCCAACAATTTGTAAAAAAAATTTTGGACCCTTAAATATTAAAACTATAGCAACATTAATCTTGAAATTAAATAAATAGGGAAGAAAGAATTTAAAAAAACCCAATTATTTCCTCAAAAAGTATTCGAATACATGTATTTTATTTTTTCATTACAAAATTGAGCTTAATTTTTATTATTTTATATTTAATAAATCTCTTACAATACCTATTATTTTGGGACATTTTTTACACGAAAAGAAATTTCTTTCTAACTGTAGCTATGAAAACCCACATATAGCAACAGTTATGTAGGTATCTCCTCATCTGGCAACAGTTGTGTCTAGATAGGAGAATGACTAAGGGAGAGGAAGAAAGCAAGGCTGAGACATAGGAAAAGAATACCAATAGTTTATCAATGATTAATTGAATTTATTACTTGCATGTTATTGTGTAAGTCAGTGCCGGTTTATCCATTGGGTGCCCAGGGACCCAGATAATCTGCATTTAATCAGATTTTCTGGCTATAAATTTTGATCCGCTAGTGCCAAGGGGGTCTGTAGATCTTCTGCACCCAGGGCCCGAAATGAGTCTAAACCGGCACTGGTATAAGTGTTGTGTAATATCCTTTAATGATTTTAATAAGTATTGAGATTAAGTTTTGTAGTATATTTCTTACTTGTTGATGGAAACATAAAGACGCAGTTTATATGATGAAAGGAGTAGGAAAGAACTTATCAATGCTTATTATATTGGTGGCAGCCTGTGGAATTGAAGATGTTGGAGAGAAGAGAAATGTGTGTGAATAGCTTGAATGACCAGTTATCATCTCTTCAAGTTTGTTACCAAATCCTAGTTTGTTTGGGGTCATATCAGATGGACACAAAGCGACTAGGCAGTATTCATCAAAGTTCTGAAACCATGCATACTATATTTTACACTATTCATGTTTTAATATTTTTTCCCTCTTTCTTCAAGGTAATTTGAAAGTTAAATGCAATAATTTATAGAAACAGATATTTTTGTTTATCTCATTGACACTGAGGTAGTAAAAATGACATTTTAAAATAATCTTTTCCCTCCCTAGGAAACACAATAAAACAAAAGGAAAAACAAAACAGTAATAGTATTTAAAAACAGCAATTATTGACTAAAATATTACTTGATTTAAAAAAAGTAAAAACCACAATAAAAGAAAAAAATTGTAAAGAACTGAAAAAAGCATAAAATATTTCATAAGAGTGTTTCAAAAATAAAGAATTCTCTTAGAAGGACAATTTTCTACAAAATGAAGATAATTCTACAAATTAGATCATACTTATATACTTAGAAATATGTATTATGACATTTAGTCTATAAAAAGATCCCTGAATGAAATATAAAAGATACACAATTTATCAGCAAAAAGTTCATTATAATTAGGTATGTATATATGTGCTTAAAAATGAACCATGTTTAAAAATTTTTTATTTATTAATATTGATTTATACAACACACTATATTCTATTTGGAATAAACATTTTAAAAATTTCATATAAAACCTGATCACAAACTATAGTATTTTAATAACCAATTATTGATATTAAAGGACAATTACTATAATTATAGCTTCAGGAAATAAAGTATAAAAGACAAATGATTTATTAGATTGGACTCATTTCATAAAGTGAGCATAACAATAAAATTGAACTAATAAATTATTAATTATTTCAGAAGATGGTATTTATATATTAACATCATATCATTTACAACCTTTGGCTGATTATATGTAGAAAAATTTTACCACAAGGTTTATTACAGGCTCAAGTTGAATAGGTTGCCATAAATCAATCTTTGGTGATTAATCTCTGACATGCAGTTAATCTTTGGTGATAAATTACTAGCAAGGGGTTCATATATAAATATTGACTAGATCAAGAGTCAGTAAACTTTGAAAGAAAATAGCCACGTAGTAAGGGAAACAAGATAGTGAGGGCATCAAAGAGCTTTATATACATATGCATATGTAGGAAGGGAAAGAAAGTAGGGGGCTCTGGTAGTGGTCGTGATTAAGACTGTAGTGGTCCAAAATTAATAGCTTTATAATATTTGAATAAAGATTTACATAAAATTAAAGATTTTGCATTTCTTTAAGAACTACAACTATTGAAGATACTTTTTATTTATGTGAATCAATGCAAGAGCTACCATAGTCAAAGTTGAGATTTAATGCTGAATTCGGGGGGGGGGGGGAATACAGAATAATACCAAGAATACGGAAAGTTTTTTATTTTAGAATTTCATGTTTACACTAATAATTAAAATTGACTTTTTGATTGTTCTTACATATAATGGTCATTTCAAACTCTTTTTATTAATACTTAAGCATGTCATAAAAATAGAATATATTTTCTTGTTACTTCTTTGTTGAGGGTTTAAATGCATCTCTTGTACATTTAAGAATGCTTCTGAATTTCTATACGCAAATAAATAAACATTGCTGGAAATCACTTTAAGGGGTATTACTCCAAGGCAGCAATGAGAGTTAAAATGAATTCAACAAAACACATTTTTTAAACTATAATAAAGTCAGAAAAACATTTAAAATATCAGATATTCAACAACCAGGCCATGAAATTAAAGTTTCACATGGACTAAACACACATAATAGCTTATTATTCAACAAAGGTTTTTAATCGAATCAAATTTTAACTTACATTCATCCAACTATTAAGATATGATTCTACAGGTTTAAAACATTATAATTCTCATTAAATTAATCCCATTTAAAATTTAATATATTTTCCAAAATTTAGAAAACTATCATATTTATGTGAATAAATTAAATATAGCATACAAATAAAAAAAAATATTGATTGCTGCACTCACTTTTAAAGAGTTGATATGTTTTTGACTTGTACGCATAGTACTGTTTATGAAATCCAAATTTTCCTCAATATTCTCCAGCTGTTCACGTTGCTTCACAAGTTCCTAATAAATTCACATGAGCAAATCATTAAACAGTAAAAATATATATATATATGTAAGTACTTGTAGCTTGAGACATTATTGGTACTTGTATATTATCGCAACAATCAGCAACTCTATTAATAACTCGCCAAGTTGGTAACCCTGATTTCCTGTCTCGTACATGCTGAATTGGCATCCATATGCTTTGTTTCACATAATGTCGCCAATTGGTTGTGATAATACATAAGTACCACATTATTTAACAAACAAACAATATATAATTTAAATATGAAGAAACAAGTAATATTGGTACTCACATTTAAGTGTTACCGCAGCAAAATATGCACAAAGCGAATCACGCCAGGATATTAAAAATGATAAAAAGTTTCTTATGCGTTTTGTTGGAAAAAGAAACAATCAGTAAGATTTTGGATGAAAATGCCCTGATTAGTGTGATGTAAATTTATCCGCAGTGATTGCAAAATTGGTTTACTGTTTCAATAAAGTAACTATTCATTCGGGAAATAAAACAAGCAACAACTTATTTTTATAATATCTTCATTCATTTTAACATCAGTGAGTGTGAGTCATATTTATGTTGCACTATAAAGCTGCACAAGGGCTATTGGCAAAAGATCTCATACTTTTAAACTATGGTCAAGTGATGAGGACAACACCTGACCAGGCAACCCCCTCTCCTAACTTCCACACCACAACAGTAGGAGGATGCTTGAGCCTCGACATATTTAATGTGAAGACCCCCTCTACAAGGCAGGTCTTCAGTGGTACTAGACTCAAACTCATGACATGTCAGCCCCAAGTCCGTGACCTTAACCACAAGCCTACCACAGCTACTCATTCATTTTAACACCATTATTGAAATAACTGCCAGAATTAAATTATAGCCAAGAAATTACAACAACAATAACCAGACTAAGGACAAAACATTTTAAGGGCATGAAGATTCTGTCTGATGGATCCAGATCATATGTGGAATGCAGGCACTGCCCAGGCAAGCAACTGGATCCCAAACAACTTTTTAACTGTCCTTCCATTATTGGTGCCCTTTTTAAAATAGACAATGACTACAGCATGGACATCCTATACTGGGATCGTGCCATGGATGTTGCCACGGCAGTGATTCATGCCTTTGGCAATATTTGACTCGTTTCTAAATCTTTATTTTGTTATATACACCTCTGCACTTTGTCATACACGACAACAACAACACCATTAATGAAATAACATTTTAAGGCAATATTGAATGATATAAATTAAGTTTTTACAACCAAATTTCACATCTTTTGCTTATAAATAAGATCAAAATATGCATGGATTAGACATTTCATGTGAGAGCTGTGAGCACTATTTCTTTACTTCAAACAAACTAAGCTTTAATCCTTTCAGTATGTTTCCTTAATTTTTCTGAAAGAAACATTTTGGTTCAACATATTTTAATGCTCTACAAATTGGGGGCAAAAAAAAAAAAGGAAATCACACATTAAAATTGTTAAAACAACTTGATTTCTTATGAATAAATAATTACTAAACATTTTAAAATAAGCCAAAAAATAATTTTTATTTTGTGTTACAAACCTAAAAAGTTATATAATGGGCACAAGTTCGATATACGGACTTTTTTTGGCAGGTTTTTTTTGGCGCCCTTTTCGGGCGATTCTGCGCCAGATTCTGTCTACCCTGATTCCCCTGTTTTCCGGTCCAGGTCGGGTTCCACAGGGTTTTTCGTTTTATGGAGAATTTTCCAATCAGAGCAGTAATGTTTTTTTTTTTTGGTGGGGGGGGGGGGCTATGGAATTCTCTCTCAGACACCCTTCTTTTCAACTTGGATTTTCAACTGTTCAGACAGATATTTCTGGACAAGAATTCATTGCCTTATTTCCTATTATTTCTTAATATTTATAAAGAATATTTATTTAATATTAATTAATTAATCACAATTATTTAATATTTATTAATAATGTATCATATTTATTTAATATTAAAATTTATAATTATATTAAAATTATTTATAAAAAATAGTTATTTAATATTTATTAAAGTTTATTTTTAATTATTGATTAGGTTGAATATTCTTTCATTATTAGGTTGTATTTCAATTTTTATTATTATTACCTTATTTCTTATTCATATTACTTATTAATATTTCTTTTTAATTACTGAACAATTATTTAATTATTGCTTAGGTTGACTTAATTCTGTCATTATTAGGAAATATATTCTTTTATTATTAACATTCATTTTTACTTATTGATAAATTATATCAGTTAAAGATTAGGCTGACTATCAATTTTTACATTATATTATTAATTTACAAAGAGATTAATTTAAATTTTAAAAAACCTATGTTATTTTATATACCTTTAAATATTGTAACCTGTTCCCTCTAACCATGGGACTATTTGCAGTGTTTATCCCAAGTATAAGAAAGTTCTGTCAGAAACAGTTCCTGTTTTATTTTCTAGAAAAAGACCACATTTGGGAGAAAAAGGGAGTATTTAATCTCGATTCTGTTTATAAAATATGTAGGGGTAAGAAACCATTTTTAGATTTTGCAAGAAAAACTCATCTGATTAAATTAGAATTATTTTACTGCAATTGTAATGTTCTGATGAAGTTTGGGAAGAAAAATTCTATTTTAGATGGTTAATCATAGATTTGCAGAAATTCCAGAATAACAAGAAATGTGGTTCAACTAAATCCATACATCATGGATTGTAGTTCAACTAAAACCATACATCTTGGCTTGTGGTTCAGTTGCAGCAAACTAAAATTAAATGATATTTTTCGTCTCACTTATCATTTGATCATGGGAACCACAGAACAAAACAGACCAAAGCTTATTTCTATTTATCTTCTGATACAGTTGCAGATTGGGGGCAATTTGTCATTGAAGTTATTCTATATTATGCAGAAGTCGACAAATCGAATTCAGAGGGGAAGAGCCTGGAACTATGATTTTTCCAACAAATGGAAGGCATTTAAAAATTTAGGACAAGAAGGTTTGATCATTTGACGTTAAATCATAGCCTTCATTTTGTAAATCCTGTAACGAATTGCCACACAAATACCATAGAAGGCACTTGGAAGCATGTTACAGATTCACTCCCTACCTGCAATAGAAAAATAGATTTAAAATTTCATTTGTTGCTGTATATAAGTTTAGAAAATGAGGCAAACAGAAGGGAGTGGATTGTTTCAATAAGTTTTTAAAAATTCTTTTAAAAGGGGAATTTAATCAAGATTTTTTATCACCATGATTTTTATCACAATCTATCTTGCTGACAAGTGATGACTTTGGCCACTTTATGACAATTTTTTATACATAAAGTGCTGCAATCTAAGTTAATGATATTTATATTTATTTTATTCAATGTAAGCAAGAAAGATTCTCCTTATATTTAATTTATGAGTTTAATTTTATTGTTAATTTGCTTTAATATGTTAAATTATAATGTTTCTCTTCTAGGCTTAATGGTGATAAATAGAACAATTTGTTCATTACTATTCTGAATCACTTAAAAAAATAGATTTTTATTCTTAAATTCAATGCAGTATTGCTAAAATAATCATTAACTATTTACATTTAGTTCTATAAAAATTTGTCCTTTCACTACTTTTTTAGTTTAATATTATGTAGGAAAAAAATATTACACGTTTCATTTTTATGCTTCTACTAAAGTTAGAAAGAATCCCCCACACCATTAATTTTCGTACATAGGTGGCAGGGGGGGGGGAGGTAAACTTAGATGGAAGACAGGGAACTTTGCAAAACTGTTCAGTCAGGAGGAAGGGAGGGGGCGGGGGAAGTGTCGCGGTGTTTACTGGCGGCTAAGAGGGAAGGAAGGAGGGGGGAATGCAACCCTGTGCTACCCTTGGCGACTGTTGTCACCGGAAAACAAATTTGGCGATTTTTGAAAAAAGTCCGTATATCGAACTTGTACCACTATATAATTTACATAGCCGAAATGGATAATAGGAAAAATAATTTTACACATGAAACGAAAAATATGTACTTGAAACTATATTACACATATTCCTTTTTATATTTGTTTTTCTAAGTATTTTGTATTCAGAATTGATATATTTAAAAATATAATATTTCAATAAACTAAATTTACTAAAACAATAAAATTATTTTATTAACATATTTTACACAACAATTTTAAGACATTAGGAGAGTATATATATTTGCATACAGCAATTAAAATTTTCAATGAACTTTTTTAAAGAAAAAAATTAGATTTGTAATAATAATTACAATTAAAAAACTCTTCAGGTAAGAGAAAAATATTATTTGTTGCTATAAATGCATTGAATGATAAAATATTTTAAATGAAAAATAAATGACTGTTCAACATATATTTCCATGTACTTAACAAGAGTTGTGGATATGGAAATTTATTTGAAATTCAGAGAAAGATACTTCTAAGATACAGATTAAGCTAAACGCATTTATGAAATAATCAAAAACTTTTAAATACTTTTTACATTTACAATAAAAATGAAATTACAATTTTTATTTCCCAAAATGCATGAAATTGATAAAAGACAAAAAACTCACAATGTTCGAACTTTGCATCCTTACTTTTGCCATACTTTGTGCATTGTCTCGGCAGCTAGTTCGGAGTTTTTTTTCATTAGCTTTTTAAATTCTTCCGAAGAAAACACACATTTATCACGGTCTATTATGTATGTCTGCACATCATCTTGAAATCGTGGTCTTGGTGCCTATCTGCGAGCAATAAGGCATCGCACGCATTGGTAAGGGACAGAGAGTGTTCCAGAAAATCTGAACACTTTTCAATCAGAGACAGGATCTCGTACTTGTTAGCCGCTTCATACAACCGAAGAGCACTCTCCCACTGCAGGTCTTCCACGCTGTCGGTGTACATGTACGAGAGCATCCGACGTACAGTGTCAGCGTCCAAATCCATAATGTCTACGCTTCCTTTGTTCATCTCCTTCATATCATTCGTGAGCGTGGCTTTAAACACTGGAGATCTGGCACAAAGAACAGCGGAATGGGCAGGGAAGGTTTCGGTTTCCGTGGTCAACATTATATCACTTAAGGTACCCTCTGTGTAGAGTGCTTTGAAACCTTCTTTTAAGCTGCTCGCATCGTCTGATTGTCTCCCCGACGTGTTAATTATAGGCACACTTCTGAGATCTATACTTTCAGTTTGCGGGAGAGTTAATTCGATTTTTGTGCCTATGATTCCTTTAAAAGAAATCCCCGTTGGAAAGACGCACTCGCAATGGAGGGACAGAGTATCATCCTTCAGATAAAGGCTTTTCTTTTGCAACAATTCCGTTTTAGTCAGACGTAAGTTAAGCATGTTATTTTTTTGATGGGCGTTGTACCGAATTTCTTTCTCTCTGCTCTCAGTGTTTTTTCCAGTATCATCCATTAGAGAAACTTTAAAGAGGAAATATTCACAGTTTTTTTAAAACATTGTACGTCGATGAAGATTAAGTCATCGGAGTGTTGTCCTTCACGTAAAAATAAATCAAAAGACATCAAAATTTCTTTCGACGTAGACTTCATCTCAAAAGGTACCTTTTGATCATTTTTTAAACAGCTAAATTTGTCTATAGCCCAAATGAAAGACATTTTTTCGAAATCGATCACAGTTTTTGCATACATTTGAACGCGCTCTTGGCTTTTATTCTCGCACCTCCGCATTCTACAGCGAACCGTTAAGGTATTGAGAGGAAGAAATCGATCTTTTTCCAACTGAAGTACTCTATTCCTTTCTATGAATGTTGGAAATCCAAAATTACTTTCTTTTACAAATGCATGTTTGTCTATTTTCTCTTTGCTTAAAACAGAACCATCACTTCCCAAAATTTCAAATATATACGTTATATTTATACTCTTTGGACCTGCGACATCATCTTCCCGATATAAATAAAAACCGATGTGGTCTTCATAATCTTCTTCTGAGGGATTCAAAACTAAACGCCATTTTGTACTTTCCATCGTGGTTGCTGTAAATATTGGACTGTGAAGTCCTTCTATGTTTTGCTGCCAACTCAAATGGTAATTTTCTATATTCCACAAAATGATAATTTCGTATTCATCATTTATTTCATCCGTCATGTTTGAATGTTTTATATCCAGTTTCTCAAACACAGATATGACGAGCTTAAATCTTTCGTGGTGTTCAGAAGGAGGTTAGCACTGAAAATCATCGAACTCCGATATATATTTATTTCTCTGAGAGACAACCTCTGGCCCTAAGAGAAGTAAAAAATAATAATAAAAGAACCCAGTTCACAATGGATCAGGTTTGAATGGGTTAAAAACAACTTCAATGGTCAGGATTTGCTTGGGAGGTTTCGTTCGACAGGGTGGAAAGAAAGAACCAATGAATGATAAAGCATGGTAGGAAATGATGTCAGGTGGGGAGAGAGTTCTTGGTTTGAAAAAACAGGGTGAAAGTTCACTGCTCCGTGAGGCATTTTTCTGGAAGATGAGGAAGGGTTCTGAAGTATGAGTTTTGACCGCCGAATTAGTATGGAATGCAATAAATAGATGAGTGAAAAGTGAAGTTTTCAAACAGGGTCTGGATAATTTCAATGTGCATTCTTTTCGTAGAACAGATCTTAAAACGAAGGAGAAAGCACTTGATATTGAGTACTCTGCTTTGGAATCTTTGAGTTTACTTAGATAAGATGTTACCAAACGTTTATATCATAGACATCTTGTTATATTTTTCGCTTATCAATATAAAGTCTTTTTACTGCTAAGTGTACATCTACTGCGACCCTTACAATCGAAGATTCATATATGTACTAGAATTTTTTACTTTTATTTTGTCTAGAGGCGTTGGTTCCCCTTTTTCCAATAGATCCTTTACAATTTTTTGAAACTTTTTACGACTTTGCTTCTGTTGTCATAATTGTGAAATAATATTTTTTGCCAACGCTGTGCGCATGCCTATCTTAGCAACGTTTACGAACAACAAATTTTATTTAAGAAAGAAATAATTTATTCGATGGCTTTATGCTGTCAATGAGAACAAAGTTTCCTTTTTTTGTTGCTTTTCTTCTACTTTAAAATACCCCGAAAATGGTCAACTAAAAAGAATTTAAAAAAATACATTTCAAAAAGGAAATGAAAACACAAGAAAATGCTTTTTAAGAGCCAAAACTTGTAAAAAGTAGAACTATTTTTTTTTTACATTTTTAAAACAGACATTACAAAAGCATTGCTTGCAAGAACCTTTTTCAATTCAACGTATATGTTTCTCGTAGAAACAAAAATAAAGAATAAGTAAATTGAAAAAATAAAATTAAAAACAAATTAATGCATTTATTTTCTTTCAGATTAAGAATTTATAAAAAGATTGTAGCGGTACCATCTATATAAGCTAGTAATAACCTCCACACCATGGTGATCATCTTGGTGTAGTGGTCATGTTACTGGGCTGCGAACCCATGGTTGCGGTTCTAATCTTCCGTCATTGGAGACCCTGGCTGAACTCAGAAAACGAAAGCTTCTGAACTGTCGTGGCGCCATCTATCCACCGCTAATTCAACCAAAGTCGTCACAAAGTAACGCAATCTTCAAGCCGTCACGCAAAATGACGCAACTAGAAAAGCATTCAGAACTAGTGACGCAGCAGCTAACATGCTCGATGTAACAACTTCATTGTTCATTCGCCTAACCACCAACTCACTGGTGGGGAGTATGTAGCGGTGCCATCTATATAAGCCAGTAATAACCTCCACACATGGTGATCATTTTGGTGTAGGTGGTAAGTTACTCGGCTTCGGATCAAAAGGTACTGGTTCTAACCTACCGGATAAGCGCGCCACTTCAGATTCAACAGCAGAACGTGGTAAATTGTATCATATTCGGAAATATGAAATTTTTTTAAAAAATTTTCTTTTATTTGCTGTTATTGCACACTTTAAAACATGTTAAATTTAGTTGAATTTTTTTTTTGAAATCTTACTTGACAGTATTTAATCACAAAAGCACAACATTAGCCGAGTTGTGATGCCGCAGACTCGTTGAATCGTGAGTTCGAGTCCTGTTCATCTGAAACTGGCTGTTATATCTGAGAAGGTTCGAGTGAGTGAGTGAATGAATATTTACGTCCATTGTACAACTACTCGAGAGGACTTGGTGACGGAACACGTAATTTTGAACCATGGTCAAGTGACGAGGACTACACATGAGCTGCGCTATAACCTCTCTACTAACTACCACACCACACCAAGGAGGACGTTTGTGCTCTCGACAGATTTAACGTGCATCGCGCCCCTACACGGCAGGTCTTTAGTGGTACTGGGATCGAACTCATGACACGCTAACCATGATCCGATGCCTAAACCACTTGGCTTCCGTGGCCACATATCAGTGCAGAGTCGAATAGTTTAGTGTGTACACTTTAGCAGTAATCTCATTATTACAGCTTACATTTATTACTACAACACTGAAACAATGTGGGAAAAAATAACATACCCCATGTTTTCAAATTGTTCGACGAAATATGTAAAAGAAGTAAAAACTTTAAGAACATTATTATTAGAAATTTTACTGTTGAAACAAACGCCCTTTGATGCACTCACACAAAAAAGAATATACTTCAAATATTTTTTTGATCAATTTGGTTTTTTTTTTTAATAACATCATATTTTTAAAGCAATACGAAGGATAATGGTAACGGACCGCAAAAATTTGTATCTTGGTTCATTTTAAGGATAGCACCCACTCACCAAACTTCCACACCATACCAACATGAGGACTTCGAAACCGCACAAGAGGCCGCTGTAGACTAGTGATCAATATAACAGACTTATGGCCAGCGTGTCATGAGCTTGAGCTGCAGTACCGCTGAAGACCCGTCGTGTAGGGAAACGATGCACGTTAAATCTGTGTAAATGTGGTAGTAGGAGTAACAGTAGGTAGTCCAGTGGTGTGGTAGTGAGGAGACACCTCGTCACTTGACCATGGTTCAAAACTACAATTTACGTCGCCAAAATTGTAGAGTAGTTGAAAAATGGGACGTAAATATTCCTTCACTCACTCACTCAAACCTCCACAGATTTAACAGCCAGTTTTCAGATGAACAGGACTCGAACTCACGATTCAACGAGTCTGCGGCATCACAACTCCGCTAATGTTGTGCTTTTGTGATTAATATTGTCAAGTAAGATTTCAAAAAAGATTTTTCAACTAAACTTAAACACGTTTCAAAGAGCTTTTGAGCAAATCTTAAGTACAGCAAACAAAGGAAAATTGTTTCAAAATTTCATATTCTCAAATATGAATACAATTTAATACTTTCTTCTGTTAAATCTTTTGATAAATCCTTAATCTGAAAGAAAACAAATGCATTAATTTGTTTTTAATTTTATTTTTCAAGTTACTTTTTTATTTAATTATTTCTACGAGAAACTTATACGTTGAATTCAAAAAGGTTCTTGTAAGCAATGCTTTTGAAATGTTTGTTTTACAATGTGGAAAGAAAAGTTAGTTTACTTTTTTTTTTTTTGGCTCTTAAAAGAGCATTTCTTTGTTTGTTTCCTTTTATTTTTAAATAAAATTGTAAATTTTTAAGTCTTTTTATTTTGACAATTTTCGAGGTATTCGAGGAATCGAAGAAAAAGCAAAAGAAAAGAAAATTTAGTTTTCATTGACAACATAAAGCCATCGAATAAAGTATTTCTTTTTTAATGGAAACTTGTTGCTCCTAAGCGTCGCTAATGATAAGGCATGCGCACAACTTTGGCAAAAAAAATTATTACCCAATCATGGAGAGTAGAAGCAAAGTCGTAAAAAGTTCTTAAAAAATTGTAAAAGAGGATCTGTTGGAAAAAAGAGGAGAACAAACCTCTCCAGACAAATTAAAAAAGTCAAAAAAATTTCTCGTACAACATATGTACCACCGGTACATATGTTTTATGTATATATTAACTGCAAAAAAGACATTTAAATTGATAAGCGAAAATATAACAAGATATCTATGAAAAAAAAGTTTGGGAACATCTTATCTAAATGAACTCCGAAGATTCCAAACAGAGAGCTAAGAACAATTTCAAGGCTTCCTCTTTCGTTTTAAGTTCTGTTCTACATAAAGAAGTACAAATTGAAATTATCCATACCCTGATAGAAATTTTCGCTTTCTGCTGAAAAGAGTTCTCCTCCCCCCTCCCCCACCAACTCCTGACCACCGATGCTATTTTTAGCAAAGGCGAACACTCTCTTTTCACTTTGTTTTACTCCCTTCTTAGGTCCACTACATAACTGAAGAATAAGCTGCCCCTAGGCTGGCTGTATAGACGAATATTTATTCCAGTCCCTCATTCTCCAGAGAAATGCCTCTCGGAGCAATGAACTTACACTCAGTTTTCCCAACCAAGATCTTCCAACTCACCCGAAACCAAAAGAAATGTTTTCTTTTGACCTTAGCTAATACCATGCTTTTTCATTTTTTGGTTCTTTCTTTCCACCCTATGGGAACAAAACCCCTCCCAAAGCAAATCCTGACCATTGAAGCTATTTTTAACCCATGCAAAACCTGATCCATTGTGAAATGGGTTCTTTTATTATTTTTCTTTATTTTCTCTTAGGGCCAAAAGGTTGTCTCTCAGAGAAATAAATATATATCAGAGTCCCATGATTTTCTGTGTTAATCTCCTTCCTAACACCAGGAAAGAATTGTGCTCGTCATATCTGTGTTTAGATATAAAACATTCAAACATGACGATGAAATAATTGATGAATATGAATTTATTATGTGACACAATAGAAATTTACCATTGTTGTTGGCAGGATAGAATGAAGGACTTTACAGAGTTCAATATTTATAACAACTCCGATGGAAAATACGAAATGCGTTTAAGTTGTATCCTCAGAATAACGTTTATGTAAACTACATCGGTATTTATTTAGGTCGAGAGGACATTGAGAATTGTCCATTTGAGAATAAATAAGGAAATATCTGTAGTATAGTTCAAAGTACATATTTTTCGTTTCATAAATAAAATTATTTTTTCATTCCGCTATACAATTTATAGTTTTCAACTTTACGCGGATATGAATTATGACGTTGGTAAAGGAATATATATTAAGAATTAAACAGCCTTATGTATAGACCCATTTTGGCTCAAATTTAAGATATTTATTTGCTGTTGTACGAGTTTATGTTTTTACTACTATTCAGGAAATTATCTTTCTTTTTTCTAATCTCATATACCCCAAAAAGTGAACCATATTCCCAAGGCCGAATCTACGTATGGGCTAAATGGGCTGCAGCCCAGGGCCCCCGGGTACTAGGGGCCCCCGTTCCTTGTTGAAGGTAGCAAACAGAAAATGTGCTTACTATTAAAATAGTAATACAATAAAATAAACCAGTAAAAATATCATACCAAATTTATTTTCGAGAGCAATTTACTTTTGTTCTTCCGCCCTTCTATCGAATACGCTGTACAAACTTTGCACATGTGTCGATAACTCCCATATTGTTTAAATACGAAAAGATTGAATGAGAATTTTTACTAAGAATACCAATTTCTTTATTCATTCTCGAACGAACAACAACTCAGAGAAGAAACAAAAAACACGAAAAGGGGAGGTTGTTCCATTTATCCGTATAAGAGGGGCGAGGTGAAAAGGGATGATGTGTGTGCAATAATAAGTCCGTAACATACGCGGAAATTTATAATTATCAATTTCGAAAATATATACCTTATTATGTAAATATTATTATGTAAATACCTTAATAAAAACAAGTTAAAATAGTTTGCTGGTGATTTTCTTTTAGAAACAACACCATAATTGGATGTAAAATGTTTAAACCTCAAGGGAATTTCTTGTTTTTTCATGACCAGAGACAGCCTGTGAGGTCTAGAAACAATGGTTTTCATCTAATTGATAATGGTCAGGGTAACGGACTCATGGCAGGTATGTCATGAGTTCGAGACCAGTGCTGCTGAAGACCCTTCGTCTAGAGGCCAAGCTGATCGGAACGAAGTTCCGAATCTACCCTCAAACGCCCTATGCTTACACCCTCATCCGGCGATACATCGATGAGAATGGTTTGGAAGGATACACATATATGCTTCCCGAAGACAAGAAACTCCGAGCAGTGATCCGGGGTCTCCCTGTGGACATGCCGCCCATGGAGATTATCAGCGACCTGGCTACCCAAGGGTTCCAGATTGAAGAGTGCCACAACATGGTCAGTCGCAAGACTGGAGCGCCCATGCCTCTTTTCATGCTCTCCATGGAAAGAACGGAGCAACACAAAACCATCTTTCGAAAGGTCACCTCCATTGGATTCGTCAAGGTGATCGTGGAAATCCTCCGCAAAAAATACGGCCCGCCCCAATGTTATCGTTGCCAGGGCTTTTTTCACTCGAGCAAATTCTGCACACGCACTCCTAGGTGCGTTAAGTGTGCAGGAAACCACCTTGCTAAAGAGTGCGTGAAGGAGATAAGTGAAAAACCAAAATGCTGCCTTTGCGGAGGAGAGCACCCGGCCAATTTCCTCGGTTGCCCTAAGAATCCGAAACTACGCATCGAGGCCGAAAAGGCTAAGAAGCAACTCCAAAAAACGGCCCGCTTTGCCTCGGAACCACCCAAGACCAACTATTGGGAGCAACGAGCAAAGAATGCCACACCTCGCCAACAGCCCTCTGCTAATATCCAACCCGGACCCTCCACCGCTCCTCCACCTCCTAAAGTCAATAGCCCTGAAGACCCTACGGATATCTTTTCTCAACTTAAAAACCCAGCCGTCCAGGAAACCTTCGAACTTCTGGAACAATTTATCTCAATAGCCACCACCATCCCCTCCAAAGTCGGACGCCTCAGGGCAATCAGAAATCTGCTAGCGGAGGAAATCAATTTTTAATCCCCGCCACAGTAATATTCAAAACCTAACGTTGGTGTCATGGAACGCCAACGGCATTAGAACCAGAGTGGAGGAGTTCCGCGAATTCATCACGGAATGGAATCCGGACATAATTAACCTCCAAGAAACGCACATCCAAGCATGCCATCACCTCTCCTTCCCCAACTACAACATTTACAGGACCGACCGCACCTTCCGAGGCGGGGGTACTGCAATATTAATTAAAAGAAATATCCCTCATCACGAAGTCAAAATTACCAACCCCAGCTTTGAATTAACTGCAATCCAAATAGTAAGACCCAATAGCCATCCTATCACAGTGATTTCAGCTTACCGTTCACCTAGGAAGCCAATTCTGACCCAGGATCTTCACTCACTCTTCCGGAACCATGATTACGTCCTCGTCGCCGGAGATCTGAATGCGAAACATCATTCATGGAGCCCGCTCGCCCAACAAAATGTTGCTGGCCACACCATCAGAAGATTCTGCGACAGCACTGGCTTCTCTCTCAATGCACCTCTAGAACCAACCCACTTCCACAAAAGCCTGAGAAACACCATCATAGACCTGGCCATCTGCAAAGGTATGACCGTTACAGAAGTCACCTCAATTCCTGAGCTCTCAAGTGACCACAATCCTGTTCTCTTTGAGGTGAGCTTGGATAACTTTACCTCACCTGCCCTCAGTACTTATGCCTTCCCCAATTGGTTTAAATTTCAAAACATTCTTACTAGTACTCTCCCAGGCAATCCCAAAATTACTAATATTAACGAGATAGATGATGCCATACTTAATTTTAATTCTACCCTTAAAAACGCATTCAATAACAGTAGCACCTTCAAAAGTATAAATAAGCCCCTAAGTTCAATCCCCTCAGTCATCAGGGATAAAATTAAACTTAAAAACAAATTACGAAAAGACTGGCAAAATTCTAAATACCCCCCCTTTAAAACCCAACTTAATAAACTCCAAAAAGATATTAAGAAAGAACTTAAAAATTTTAATAATGCTAAATGGGACAAAACCCTAGCTGATGCTTCCCCAGATGATGACTCCCTCTTTAAAATTGTAAAAGCCCATATTAATAAAAATAATACCTTCCATATTCCTCCTATTGTGGGCCCCATGGGCCTTCATTACAGTACTGAGGACAAAGTTAACTTGTTTGCTGACTACTTGGAGAGCTCCTTCCAAGAAAATTCGGAACCCTACGATGATGACTTCATTGAGCATGTTGAAGATAAAGTCGAAAATTTTTTAACTCATAACGCCAGACTCCACACCGCACCACTTACCTCACCACAGGAAGTGATGGACATCATTCTGAAGACTCCCAATAGAAAAGCTCCCGGAAAAGATGGCATCAAGAATATAGCATTAAAATCTCTCCCTCTCAATGCAATAACCCACATTACAAAAATTTTTAATAGAAGCCTCCAGTACAACTATTTCCCAACAGCCTGGAAACATGCTCAAGTAACGGTCATACCGAAATCCGGAAAAGATTCCACATTCGTCGAAAATTATCGCCCACTAAGTCTTGTCAGCTCCCTGGGCAAGATTTATGAAAAAATAATTCTCTCTCGCATCACTGATCACTGTGATAGGCACCACATCATACCAGATTTCCAGCACGGCTTCCGCCGGGAAACCTCTACGGAACATCAGCTTCTCCGAGTAACTAACCAGATAATAGATGGGTTCAACACAAAATCCTACACCGTCGGAGCCTTCCTCGACGTGAAAAAGGCTTTTGACCGAGTGTGGCATGACGGCCTAATTTATAAGCTCATTAAATTTAATTTCCCAAAATACCTCATCAAAATTATTCATCATTATCTAAAAAATAGAACTTTTAACGTTAAAATTAATAGCACCATCTCTAGTGACCGCCACACCACTGCAGGAACGCCTCAAGGGTCCATCATCTCTCCAGCATTGTACAATATTTTTACCAGCGATTTCCCAACCTCTCCAACAGTAACTGTCTGTCTCTTTGCTGATGACGCCGCAATATTAAGTACCGCCTCTACATCCAATCAAGCAGCTCTCTTAATCCAAACCTACCTGACGCTCCTGGAAGCCTGGCTAACAAAATGGAGAATCGCAATTAATACAGACAAATCCAACGCTATAGTATTCAGAAAGATCAGAAGTTTACACATGCCTCCATCCCTCCAACTCTTCGACGAAACAATAACCTGGTCCTACGAAACTAAATACCTTGGCCTCATCTTTAACGATAAATTAACTTATCAATCCCACTTCGAAGAAATCATGAAAAAATATTGGATCAAGCAACTCCACAATAGAACTGATTGGAAGGAAATCCAAACTCTCCTTACAAAACCGGATATTCATTTATAAAACCTACCTTCGCCCCATCTTAACGTATGCCTGCCCCATCTGGGGATCTGCGAGTAACACCAGATTGAATGACATTCAACGTCTCCAAAATAAAGCCCTTCGAGTTATAGCCAGAGCTCCCAGGTTCATTCCAAGATCTGTTCTCCACGAAGAACTTTGTGTTGAACCCATCCACACCCTAATAGCGAATCTTTCCACAAATTTCCATTCCGCAATTCATCAGCACGACAATCCGACGATTAATTCTCAATCCAACTTCATGAACCAGCCCCATCTATTATACAGTTTCCCTCACAGCTCAACGAACTTACTACCTGACTTCTAAGAATTCCACCCCCCCTTGCTGTTAAACGTAACGAAAACCCCCCTCTCGGAAAGAAGATCGATTCGAAAAAACAGTTTCTCGTTTCCTCCCGAAACGAAGTTCCACCTCCCCCCCACCACCACCTGACCGCCGAAGCTAAATTTTTAGCTTAGGCGAATCGTTCATATTTTCACTTCTTTTACTCCCTTTAATAGGTCCACATTATTACTGAAGTAGAAGCCTAGCTGCCGCTAGGCTGGAACTGCAGATAAATAT